>PVLD010011018.1:0-67493 GCA_004027595.1 Dinomys branickii | reverse complement strand
AAGAACCAAAAATCCAAAGACAAGAAAGAAAACAGGCATACATCAACAACAGCAACAACATCAACAACAACATCAACAGAAGAAAACACCACTTGTTGCTGCTTTACATATTGATATTTTCGAAGTGTGTGTTCAGGCTAACACATACAGATATACACTATTAATCTAATATCCTGTCATCGATTATTGCTTAGCATTACGTGATATAATACAAATAGTATTTAATTTCAATTGGTTTTGTAGAGCCTCTAATTGACAAAAGTATTCTTTATTTAAAAAGAGGGAAAATAAATGAAATTAAATTTAGAACTGCTGGGATATAATTTTTAGGGAATGTAACACATATTTCATAAGGCGTAGTAGAGTGTGGCTCCAATACCTGCTGTCAATAGGTATTTTGGTTAAGTCATTGGTACTGATTTAAAAGTTTTCTTACTCTACATAAATTATTTGAAATGAAAAAAGTCTCAGTAAGTTAAAATAATTTACATTTTTGTTTTAAAAACACAAAGTCAGCCATTGTCACTACTCTTTTTTGTACAATAATTTAAAACCTTATAAAATGATCATTACTATTTTTGCATCAGCATAGTTAGGATTTCAAAAATACTGTGGAATATGGAATAAGTCAGTCTTAGAAAGACAAATAGGGTACAGTTGCATTTGTATGAGATAGCTAGAATACTGACATTTATAGATACAGAGAATAAAATAATAGTTGCTGGGGCCCTAAGGCTAAGGGAGAATGGGGGTTGTTATTTAATGAGTGCCAACTCTCAGTTTTGCAAAATGAAAAGATTTCTGGAGATTAGCTGCATAGCCCTGTGAATACACTTAGCAGTATTAGACTGGATACATAAAAGTGGCTGATATGGTAAACTTTATATGTTCTTTATGAAATTTTTTTTTAAAATGAGGATTTTAAAATACTGCTGCCCATGAGCTGACACTGGACAACCAGACCCCTTTCCACTGAATTGAAACACAGTGTTGTCAGCACCTGCGATCTGCCAGTGCCATCCACCAATGGTTCTGGGTCAGCCAACTGAGCTCTGCCCAGCTCACGGAGCTACCAGGGGATCAGAAGAATCTGATAGGCCTGGGGACTCACCAACAGCAATTCAATTTGACTTATGCAAAACATACAGAGTAAAATGTGGCAATATTTATCTCTAACTCCTCACTGACTCAACAGGTGCAATGATATCTACATCATTGTGCTGTGATGTCTAAGTGAATTAAAGCACATACAAATCAGAATAGCACCTTGCACATAATAATTTCCTGTACACAATAGTTACTTTATTGTTGCTTTTCTTTGTGAAGTACACCCTATATTTATGTGGTAAATGATTTAATATCTACTACCGTTAATACTATAAGTACATGTACTTTTCTTTAATATGGGGAGCATAAAGAGACATTTTTTGTATGTCTCTTGGAATGTCAGAAGGCACCATCAGTATGAAAAAGCCTTAAAATAATAGTAAAAGGACAACTCTGTAACTAAGTAGGAGAATTTGTTTTCCTGGACTATTTGTTGAAATGTCAAAACTCAGCTGGGGAGGTTGGCATGCCTTTGTAATTCCAGCACTCTGAGAATCTGAGACAGGAAGATCATAAATTTGAGCCCAGCCTGGGAACTTACTAATTTAGGAAGACCCTGTCTCAAAATTGTAAATAAATTTAAAAAGGGCTGTGGATATACAGTAGGTCAACATAAAGGTCCTGCACTCAGCCCCCAATACCTTGATGTTATCCCTCTCTCAATTCTTGTTTTTTTGGTCTTTTTGAAACAGGATTTCACTATGAAGTTCAGGCTGGTCTTGAACTCACTTTATAGCCTAGGCTGGCCTCAGACTCAGCAATCCCCCTGCCTCAACCTATTGAGTGCTGGGTACAGGCATGTAACACCACATCCAGCCCCTGGATTCTGCTTTGAGTTGGCTTTGTCTTAGTAGGTGCGCTCTCTGATCTAGTGGCTCTCAGGTTTTCTAGCCCCCATACTTCTCCCAGCTATAGCCCGCTTTGCCCAAATCCCTTTCTTCACCTGCAGTGACCAAGCAGGTATATGATGGGGGAAGCGGACGGATAAGCTCCTATTAGGATCTAGAATTTGAGAAATTCTCACCCAAAAATTTACATTTTAATTCATCCTCCTTTCCTAGTAGTAACAAATATTCTAAAGTAATTCTCTGTGTATTTTATAAAAATAGCTTGGATCCCAGTTGCTTTTTACTTTTGAGCAGTTTCCTTTTGTTTCACAATGTCTATCATACCTCCTAACCTTTATTCACTCTTTCAGGTTCTTACACTAGTGAGACAATACGTTGCTTACACATGCAGGTCTGTTTTATTTCACTTATGAGTATTGTCTCTAGTTGTGACCATTTACCTATAACTGGGATGAGGGAAAAGAGAAAAGAAAGAAGGACAAAATTATGTATATATGTATATACAGGATAGCTAACATTGTTGTACTACTGACATATCACTTTATTGAAAGGAACAATTAATGATTAATTATTTGATCAACCTTGCACATCTATATGTGTTCTCCTGCGTAACTACTTTGAAGTTATCAATGTGTAATGCAACATCCGTTGTTGATTTCCTGTCATCTTGTCTGTAATTGCTCGCATTTTTCTTGTGCTATTTTGTAAATAGATGTCTGTTTGTTAATATGTTTTTGTTCTTTTATTTTTAAAATAAAAAGTAGCTTGAAACATTGAGTCATTCACACATAATTTATTACTGTTTTAGGGATCCATCAATTTTTATGTGAAAATATGTCATTTACACATGAAAACAAATGATTCAGATCTCTGCATATGCACTGATAGCTGAAAAATATTTTACTCAGTTTTTTGTTGGTAATTATGCAGTCAGTTTTTATTTTATTCATTATTATTACTAAAAATTTATAGTGTGCAGTGACTACATTCTTTATGTAAAGCTGTTACATGTTCATAACACCATTTAATACTTTTTATCCCCTCCTCCTTTTCTCCCCTCCCTGCCCCTTTCCGTCTCTTAGTCTTCTTCCCTTTTACAAAAATTGTATCTCCTTAGCCCAGCGTGGTGGTACATGCCTATAATTTCAGCACTCTGGAGGCTGAGGCAGGAGGATTGTCCTGACCTAGCCTGGGATACATAGTGAGTTCAAGGCCAGCCTGAACTCTGTAGGGAATTCCTGTCTCAAAAAACAAAAGAAAACAAAAACAACAACAAAGAAGAGTTTTATCGCCTTGTTTCCTGTTATTTATCTATTATTTTGGTCTTTATTTATACTTTGTGTTTCTCACATAAGAGAAACCATGCAATATTTAAGCTTTTGTGTCTGATTTTATTTCACTTAAAAAAAATCCATTTTTCTACAAATGACACAAACTGTCAGTTTTAAAGGGACAAATACAAATTAATGTTTGATATGAAATGGGAATCATTTTGAATTTTTCATGAAGTTTTTCTATGAAGAACTTCTTTATCCAGAGAGTCACAGTACCCATACATTTTCTAGGCACCATATAAATCTCACTGATGAAAAAACAGAATTTCTTTGAAAGAAAAAGAAAATATAAAGAAACTTTCTACAATTCAACCCCACCTTTCACCAATGCTTCTAACAAGTTCCAAAATGAATTTCCACTCCACTTTCTCCCTTGTTTGCCATCTGCAGTAGTGTTTAAGAAAGTGGTTCTAAGGGTGAGAGCCAAAGGAAGAAAAGTCCTGAATAATCCACCCACCTGCATTATTCCACTTTCAATAGTCAGGGATATTGAGAGTAGTATTTGTTCTGTAACACTGTTGCCTTATAAGAGGAATCCATCCAACTTTGAGAAAGCTGACAAGGAGTGAAACAACAATTCATGTTTATTTCACGGTTGCCCCTAACTGCATAGGGACCTTCTGATACTTCAAATTGGAAAGAACAGTTTTCCTTTGCTTATGTCTCTAGTAGAAAACTTATTTTCAGAACATTTATCTTTTAATTTAATTTCTAAAATTTTTAAAAATTATTTTTTTATTTTAAAGAGGATAAAAAATAACAAAATAACAACATAGGCAAAAACAAAGCAAACACAATAAAAATGATACAGGGTTTCAAAACAAAATGATAGGAATTAACAGTGGTTGCTGTATTACACACTGTGTCATGGTTTGGGGGATATTTTTGCAAGGGTAATAATAATATAATGCAGGACACAGTTTTATAAGATTATTTATAATAGTCACCCAAAGAGTGATTTACAAAAGAGTAAAGGACGTCTGTCCACACACAAAGACCAAGGAATCGAGCTGTGGGCCTGGATCCCATGGTAATGTCCTACCTAAGTCCAGCTGAATTCCTAGAGCCATAACAATGCCTCCCAAGAGTTCAGCTGGAGGCCTAGAACCTACAACAATATCTCATGCAGGTCTGTTTCATGGATCTGTGCTGGGAAGGCCCAAAGGTGGTGGAAGCTAGGAAGTCTGTGCCAGTGGGATGAAGGATCTGTGCTAGCAGGCTGAGGGATCTGCACTGGAGCCAGGAAGCAGTCCTCAAAGTATGAACCAGAGTTCTCCCAAAGAGTACCACAGCCATCCTCAGCAAGAGTGAACTCCGGAACTTCTCCGACAATGAGGAAAGCCGAGTTCCCATCAGGAAAGCCAACGCGGCAAGCTTTTCCAGGAGACTAGCAGTGTTTTTGATCTGGATACAATTATTTCATTTTGGTCTTAATTTTGAAGAGCTTGGAACAATTAAAACATCTTGACTAATTGTGTACTGCTCTAGGAAATGGTTTTTCAGGATGCAGCGAAGATGACTGTTGATGATAACCTTCAGGAGAAGGTACTTGTCCTTGTGTCTTTGGGAAGGCTGAAGATGCCTCACTTTTTGTACCAGAGTTTTCCTATAAGTAAATGTAAAGTGACTTAAAGTAACTTTCATTAGCAATTGGATTTTCTTCTTCTTATCACAGTCATCCTATCTAGGCTATGTACTTACTCTAAAAAGTTATCTTATAATGCAGACAATGGTGCATGTACTTCTCTTTTTTCCCCAAGGAAGAGAGACATTAGTATTTTTTTTTAAAGAATAAAATCCATGAAATTCTCCTCTCCATATGTAGAAGTTATTTCTAAGTTTTGATACTCTTCTAAAGGAGATAGATCTGATTTAATTTTAGCAAAATGGAGTGAAGGAGAAATAAAATCACATGTTAACATTATGGATTTAATACTATGTTTTAAAAATATGCCTTTTTGGGTAGGTATAAGAAGAGGAGAGGCCATGGGCTGATTCATGGAAACATGCTCTCAAGGGAGAATCCCTGCTATCATTTGACTGTGGACAGCAACTTCATAGAGCTTGGAAATGTCACCATCATGGACATGGCTGGCTTACACCTAAACATCTAGTGAGTCTGTTTTCAAACTGGCAAGATGGCAGACAAGAGACCAGAGATGTTAGCCGTCATGGAGGATTAAGGCGGAACATTTGAGAATCCCCAGCCTGGCCTGAGGTGGAGTCACAGCCTGGTGAATCACACTGGTGGAGAGGCAGGTTTGGAAGGAGCTACCAGGAAATGGAAACCAAACCAATTATGAACAGCCTACTGGGAACAGTAGCATCTGAGCAGTAGAAGAAATTTGTATAGTTTTGGCTCAGATCAACAGCTTTTTCAGGTCTGGGTAACACAACCAGAATATACTGTTAATGTGAGTTTGTTTAACATTTTTAGTTCTGGCAGTTTTTCAACACCATATGGCAATTTTCTTTCTTGAAAAGCTCCCTACTTTTCACAGACTGAAATCTTAGAATATGATAGAATTTCAAATATCGAATTTAGAAGTGTAATTCAGATCTGTTATATATAACATATATAATCCTGTAGAAAAATGCATGAGACATAAATCAAAATTGGACTGGGGGACTATATTTGATTTATTTTATTTTATTGATACTTTATATTTTTAGTTATCTCTGTTGATCATGTAATCTCTTCTAAAGCTTGATAAAGATGAAAGTTGGGACTGATACATAAGACGCCAAGGCACGTATGTGTGCTTGCTTTTATTTCTTCTTGGATTTATTTTACTTCATTTTATATCGTAATTGTAAATGTATATTAATTGTATAAGTTAACAGGATTAATTGTAATGGTTCTGTACATGCCTGTTTGTGTTGACTGTATTCACCCTTTCTACATTTACTCTCTCCCCTCCCATCTCTCCTCCGGTCTTTCTTCTCAGTCTCTTGCAGTTTGTCTTCTACTTAAAGGTCATCTTTTTTTCCCCACACATGATAGCGGCATGCGATACTTGTCTTCTTCATCTGGGTTATTTTACTTTTCTTTGTTTGGCTTATCTGTCTCTCTGTCTGTCTCTCTGTCTGTCGTCAATCTATCATCTATCTATCTATCTTCTATCATCTATCATCTATTTATTTATTTATTGGTCTTTTTGAGACAGCGTCTCACTATGCAGTTCAGGCAGGCCTTGAGCTCACTTTGTAGCCCCAGCTGGTCTCAAACTCGCAGTGAGCCTCCCGCCTCGGCCTCTCAAGTGCACCCCCAATGCCCGGCTGTCTGGCTTATTTCATTTTCTTGCAAATGTAATACTCCATGTGCATCCGTATTACACTTTCTTTATCTTGTGATCTGTTGATGGACAGCTAGGCTGTTTTCACATCCTCGCTATCATGGACAGTGCTGCAGTAAACACAGTTATACAAATATCCTTTTTGCATGCTGACATCATTTTGGGGGGTATATACCAGGGAGTGGGATTCATGGATTACAGGGTAGTTGTGTTTTTGGCTTTTTGAGGTACCTCTATACTATTTTCCATGGTAGCTGTTCTAGCTATATTTCTTTTTTTTTTTTTTTTTTCTTTTTTGGCGGTACTGGGGATTGAACTCAGGACCTTGCGCTTGCTAGGCAGGCGCTTATTCCACTGAGCTATATCCCCAGCCCCTGTTCTAGCTATATTTCCACCAGTGATATAATGTTTTGTTTTTCTCCACATTCTCAGCAGCATCTATTACTTATTTTTGCTTATTGATGATAGCCACTCTGACTGGAGTGAAATGGAAATTTATTTTTAAGAAATCAATTATTAGACATAAAATTGAAGTTCTCTGTTTTATTACTTTTTAAAAATACACTTATAATTTAAAAATAAAACCTTTAATTTTTTGAGACATTGTCAGTACACTTGTACTTCCCATGTGAATGAATATTTCAAGGATAACTTCTAATATGAGATCATTATATTTTTAAAAATTCAGTATTTGAAACAAAAAATATATAAAGATATGTATAGGCTAAATTAAAATAAAGTAAGTTATGTTATGTTTGTAGTAAAGATTGATATTTTGGAAGGAGTTCAAAGTAACAATTTTGTAGTAGTAAAGTAAATGCCCAAATAAAAATAGCAGAAATGTAGATTAAGACTCACAATAGAATTCTTGCTTCTGTGTTGTTTCTGTATGAAAGTCACAGTGATTGAAAATGTTTCTTTCTCAGGCTGGAAATTCATGTATTATTTGAATACTGGTGTAATTTGGTGTACTGTACCAAATGCAGTAGCCCAGGGGTGAGACAAGAATCCAATAGAGAGACAGAGGTAATATACTCCAGCAAAAACACACTTCAATAATTTTTTTTAATTTTAAAGACAAAAAAATGGAAACATATCAACAACCAAACAGATATAAACCAGAATAACTGAAAAGCAATAAAGGAAATACATCATTACAGAGAAGATAGTAGGGAATTAACAATACTTGCTGTATTACATAATGTTATCTTGAAATTGGTTACTCAGTTATACAAATAAAGGCATGTATGGTTGATCAGTCAGTTTTCTCTACCCTCATCTCCATTGTTACCCTACCCAAGCAGTCATTTTCCCTCTGATAATAACTACGTTTTGGTTTATTTACTCCCTTGGGCTCTCACATTGGGAAGAGATATGGTTGCTTCAAACGATGTTGTAACAAAAACATGGGTGCACACAAATTACTGTGGCACTAGGTGGAAAAGCACCCATCCTCAAAGACAGTAGATAGGAAGGGACCCAGGCACACCATGGTCTGCACCCTGTTGACAAGCCGAGGCCCTCAGGGGCCTGGTCAAGTCCTTGGGGTTGCCCCAGTGGACCACTGGGCTCTGCCCTGATGAGGCACTCCCAGGGGCCTGGTCGAGTCCATAGGGTTGCCCCCACAGACTGCTGGGCTCTGCCCTGTTGCCATATGCCCAGGAGCCTGGTCCACGTCTTCAGGGTTTTCATGTAGCCTTTGGGGTATCCCCAACATTCCACAGAATGCTTAGCTCCCTGTCAAGTCCTCTGGGGTCCCCTCATAGGTCACCAGTGTCTTACTGCAGGCCACCTATCACTCTTTGGAGGCTATCCCTGACCAGCTAGAGGTCCATGTCGGCACCCTACTTCCAAGTCTTCACCTTCTCCCACCTCTCGATCTCCGGTGCTGTTACTCTCCGCCCCTTACACAGGTGGTCATTGGGTACACTTATGATGCTGGGCACAAGTGGCATGAAGTCTCTCCACCCATGCTCAATGAGGTAGTCCAGGGTGTGTGCTAAGTTCAGTTATTAGTTCTAGGAGACAATTGGAGGAGTTTCTTGGGTCTTCTGTGTAGAGTATGTTGTCATCTCTCAATCTCCAAGACTCCTGCTTTTTGTATAACTTGCCTCTGTGGGTTGATATGAGGTTCATATTTGCAAGTGGTATGAAGTTCCTCTCAGTGCTCATAATAGTAGTTTAGAGTGGGTCCTGAGGCCTGTGGTCTCAGCCCGTTGCTGTCTGGAATACATGTTGGGTGTGAGGGGCATCAAGTCTCAAGGTGCTCACAGAGGGGGTTCAGGGTGACACCTGGAGCCTGGTACCTCAGCTCGAGCTTCCTGCTTGGTGCTGGAGTGAGAAGGGCACGGGGCCATCTGGCCCACCTCCATCTGCACCTCACTCTTGCTGGTGTGCTCCAGCTCCCATTTGTTCATTGACTGGATCCCAGGGATTTGCCATGGCCCAGGGGTTGTTGCCACTGTTTTCTGCTGCTCTCTATTTGTAGTTGCTCTCACAGGGGAGAGTTAGCAGACCACAGCCTCAGGGCAGGCACAGAGCTGGGTGTGGCAGGCTGTGTTCTTTGCTTTGTCTCTGCATTGCCTCAAGGTGCTGATTAGGGCGGGTTGCTGCAGAGTGGGCATGCTGATTTAGTGGTTGTTATTCCTTTTCATCAGCAAGTTGGATTCAACAGCACCTCCTACCTGCCACTGCTTCTTTTCTGGGCTGCGCTTTCTCCACTCCGGTTTTGGCCCAGTTCTCGAAGTTTTGCTCTCCTCTTGCTGAGTCAGGAGGCTTCCTTGAGCATGGGCTTCTGAAGCTGAAGCTGTGAGTGTAGGAATGAGGGAGTGGGCCAAGGATGTGCATGGAGTGGTGACTCCCTCTTCCTCCTCCTCCTCTTCCTCTGACTGTGCCCTGCCAGCCACCTGAGCTGTTTCTCAGGAAGAAATCTTGTTTGCTCTTTCTGATGGCTTCAATTCTCATTGCAAATCCTTCCTGGTACCAGGGGACCCACTTCTCTCCTTCTTGTCTTTCTCACGTTGCTATATCCAGTGTCTGGATGGTGAACCTCCAGGAGGATCTTTCTCTGCTGCTTACCTGGTTGCCATCTTCCTGGAAGTCCCTTTTTGGCCGTTGAACCTTTTCAGCATCACCCTGGGTTGGACAACACCTCCCAACTGCTGCTGCTTCTTTTCTGGGCTGCACTTTCTCTGCACCAGTTTTGGCCCAGCTCTCAGAATTCCCCTCTCTTCTGGCCAAGTCAGGAAGCTCCTGTAAGTGTGGGCTTCTGAAGCTAAAGTTGCTACTGTAAGAATGAGGGAGCAGGCTGAGGGTTTGTATGGAGTGGTGACTCTCTCTTTCTCCTCCTTCTCCTCTTCCTCTAACTGTGCCATGGCAGTTGCCCGAGCTGTTTTTCAGGAAGCAGTCCTGTTTGTGAGGGTTTGAATTCTCATTTCGGATCCTTTGATGCTGGGCATAAGTGGTGTGAAGTCTCCCCCATTCCTGCTCACTGAGGTAGTTCAGGGCGTGTACTAAGTTTAGTTATTAGTTTTGGGAGACAACTGGAGGAGTTTTTTGGGTCTTCTGTATAGAGTATGTTTTTATCTCTTGATCTCCAGGACTGCTGCTTTTCATATAACTTGTCTCTATTGGTTGATACAAGGTTCATATTTGCAAGCAGTATGAAGTCTCTCTTGGTGCTCATAATAGTAGCAAGCCTCGGCCCTCCAGCTCATTGTTGACCTGGCTGCTCTTGCTGACCCACAGCTGTTGCTCCTCTTTGGGGTCTCATGCCAGGGATCTCAGGGACCCAGTGCCCAGGGCGGTGGCCAAGGGAGCAGGACCCAGGGATGGGGGTGGGACAAGGTTGGCTCCATGTTGCCAGGCTCCAGTTCCCAGAGGCAGCAGCAAGCACAGCAGCGGGCTTAAGTCTGAAGTGGGAGGTGCCGTGGAGCCTCTGAGCAGATGGATGCACTGACGGACCAAGTGGAGGGTGAGGAGGGCAGCTGCAGCAGGCTAGGTACGTGGGGTGGGGCAAGGTGGGGCTGGGGCAGGTACAAGTGCAGCACCACTGGTGTGGCTGGTGGAAGAGGTTGGGGCCATGTGCTGCTGCCACATGCTCTGCTGTTAGGGTCGGTGCTCTGAGCCTGTGTCTCCACAGCACTTCCTAACCGCTGCTGCTCTCTCTCTGGGCTGTGCCCCCTCTGTTCTGGTTTCGGCCCAGCCCTTGGATCCTTGCTTTCCTCTGGTCGAGTGGGTAGGCCCCTGTGAGCACAGACCTCTGAAGCTGAAGCTCCAAGCACAGGAATGAGGGAGTGGGGCAAGGGTGTGCATAGAGTGGTGACTCCTTCTTTCTCAGACTGCACCATGACTGCTGCCTGAGCTGCTCCTCCAGGAGAGTCTGGTTTGTTCTTTCTGATGGCCTCAACTCTCATTTCAAATCCTTCCTAGGACCAGGGGACCAGCCAGGAGGATCTTTCTTTCCACTTCAATAATTTTATAAAAGCAATCTTCACACCTGCAGTGGCAGGATATATTATGACAGAATCTAAGCAAGACTATAGAATATAACATTTCTCAAAAACCCAGGTTAAAAAGTTCTACCAAAATAAATTTCTGAAGACTCATGGAGTGACAAAGTTTGTAGGAACCCCAAAGATAATTGTAACTAGTACAATGAAACAAGACATTTGTGCATGGAAAAACAAGATGTTACTGCCTTTTATAACAATAGAACAACTATGTTTCTTCCTGAATTTAGGCATACTTATTCCTCCCATAATTTTTTCATTTCAGTTGTTATAAGCTTTTTCTTTCCAACATGCATTATTTCAGTTTAATGTCCTTATAGCAAGTTTGGTTCATGTTGTAGAATAATTATCATGTTCACCTTCTCTCAGATGCCTAGAGGCACCTGAGGGATGCCTAGCTAACAACCAATGATTAAGTTTGGTGAAGAATCATTGCTTTAAACTATTACTCCTACAATCAGTGAAC
The DNA here is from genome assembly GCA_004027595.1 of Dinomys branickii. Lineage (NCBI taxonomy): Eukaryota > Metazoa > Chordata > Mammalia > Rodentia > Dinomyidae > Dinomys > Dinomys branickii. Next base: position 55,931 of record PVLD010011018.1, on the reverse strand, counting down.
ATTTTTAATAAATACTTTCTTACTTCTCAGTTAATATTAATCTATAAATTATGTTACCTTTAATTACAGATTTAAAAACTCAATATTTGTCATGTAATTTACTGGATCTAGAAGAATAGCTATAAATCATATTTTTCTATTGTTATACTGAGACATGGGGCAGTTGGAGTTGTTCACAACATAGATACATGTACAGAGATGAATTTGAGCAAAGATGTGAAAGATGAGAAGATATAGTCTGGTTTTTATGTTGTTGAAATATAAAAGCATCTTTGTGAGTCACAGGAATAGACAGCTAAAGAAAACCCTCAGGACTATCAACAGTAACCATTCTCTCATTGACTCTAAAATTTATTTAGTTAATTATTAGATATTTTGTTATATAATTTTGGAAAATGTATTAAAATTCAAGTTTGGAGCAAAGAGGTACTATAGTTTAGTTTTATAATTTTACATTTATTAAGCAGCAATTTATTTTTAAATTGAATGGATCCTCAATTTTTTAAACACTTGGAAAATAGAGGAGTTCTGATCGAAGCAGGCATGGATGACTATATGAATGTATGGAAAAAGTACCATGTTGATCTCCATAAATTATACTCAATTAATGCATGTTAATAAAATGTTAAAAAAAAGAGACATAGATGCGGAGGCCCAGAGTATTTCTGCTGAACCTTGCCCATATTCCCCAGATAGTGCTTGAGGAACTTCCTGAGAATCCAGTGCTCTGGATGTAACCTATATCTCTAGCTATCCAGTAGATCCCACATAAATTTCCTCAAAAATGTCCCCCATTTCCTTACTTTTGCTCACCAGTGAGATGGCCTTGATTTTTCTGTGCTATTCTTTTTTTTTTTTTTTTTTTTGCTTTTTTTATTTTAAAGAGAAATGATTCCTCTGCTCTTCTGATTCCTGAAAAGCTATAGGGAGCAGGTACATAACTACCACTGCCATCATGAAAACATCAGTGTGGGATACGAGAACCATGCTGGTTGCTCAACATTGGTGACCCCTATGCTCTAACAGTTTCTCCACAAAGTACGTTTTAATGTCTCCATTAAAGGCTACTGCCTTTTTAAAATTTTATTTTATTTTTTTACTTTAAAAATAAAAGAAGAAAATGTATTAACAAGCAGACATCCATTTACAAAATAGTATAAGAAAAATACAAACAATGCAGTATAACAGACAAAGTGGTAGGAAATTAACAATGGCTGTTGTATTACATACTGATAGCTTCAGAGTGGTTTCTCAGGAAAACAGAGACATACAGTAATGATCAAACCAGTAATCATTAACTGTTCCTTTAAGTAAAGCAATAGAAGACAGTAGTACAACTGTTAGCTATCCTGTGTATACATACATACATACATAATTTCCTTTTCTTTCCCTTCTCCTTTCCCACACTCCAGGTACCCATTATTTTTAAGCATTTTCCTTTCATTTCACAATGTCTATCATACCTCCTAGTTTTTATTCATGCTTTCAGGTTCTTACACTAGTGAGGCAATACATTGCTTACACATGGAAGTCTTGTTTATTTCACTTATGAGTACGGTCTCTAGTTGTGACCATTTACCTATAAAAGCCTGGAGTTTATCTTTCTTTATAGCTGAGTAATACTCCATTATATAAAAGTACCACAATTTTTTTATCCAATCCTCAGTGGATGGACATTTGGGTTGCTTCCACAATTCAGCAATTACAACTTGTGCCACCATGAACATGGGTGTACATATATCACTGTGATGTGATGTTTTCAGATCTTCTGGGAAAATGCCCAGAAGGGGAATAGCTGGGTTGAATGAGACCTCTAGACATAGTTTTCTGAGGAATTTCCAAACTGATTTCCACAGTGGTTTCACCAGTTTGCATTCCCACCAGCAGTGGAAAAGAGTTCCTATTTCTCCACAGCCTCGCCAGCAAGGCTATTGCTTTTTAAATAAATCTAGTATACTGACCCTGATGAGACTGATAACACATAATCCCCTCCATTTACACTTTCTTATACTTTCCCTCATCCTGACATAAAACAAAAATAAATAAAAGGAGTCATACAGACACGTTTTCAGAGTGTAGTTGTGTATATATGCATATGCATGTTTGGGAGGGCGGTGGATGCAGCATGTATTGGTCAGCTTTCCCATTTCTAGGGCAAAACACCTGACTCCTGGAACTTAAAAGAAGCAAGGTTCATTTTGCCTTATGGTTTCAGAGGTTTTAGTCCCTCGTTGGCTGTCTCAGTGGCACAAACATGGTGATAAAAGGGCATGGTAGAGAAATGTTGCTCATCTCTTCATATCCGGGAATCAGAGAGTTGGGAAGAACATGAGAGGAAAGGGCTGGAGGCCAGACACAGTTGCCAAAGTCATGGCTCCATGACCCACCCAGACACATCTAGAAGTGTGCTGTACTAAGCTAGCCATCTCTCAAGCCGCTCACTCAAGTTGCCAATCAAGATTAGCTATCACACAGGTGCTATCTAAACCATCATTTAGTATCTAGTCAAAAATATTCTACTAAACGTGGAACAAAACTTAGAAACCACCAACTTGATTTTGAAACAATAATAGTCACCAGAATATGATCAAAATCCTATCTTTGGGCTGGAGGTACAGCTCAGTGGGCTAAGTGCTTGCCGCTAAGCACTAGGGCCCTGAGTTCGATCTCCGGTCCCGAAAAAAAAAAAAAAATCCTATCTATGTTACATAGCTGTGTGGCTTGAATTTTAAAGTACTTCACCTGCCGAGCATTAATGTATATGTAACTGAGAAAACTACATTTCTTAGGATCTTTCAAATACAAGATAGCCTTGCTAATGTACTTGACACTAGTATGTGTTTGGAAAATTTTTAATTTTAAATTTCTAATTTTTTGGATATTTAAAATGATTCTACTTACTATATGCTTTTCACAGTTCCCTTCCACTTTTTCTTCTTTGGCCTTTGCATTGGAAATTGAATCTGCATGTGCACATATGTTTTATAGAAGAGATACATACAGGATACACAAAAAAGATATTTTGAATATATGAAATCATTGAATGTGTTTGGGGAGCTAGGTCTTCTCTTATGGAGATAGTGTTTTTAAAATTTTGTGCATGCAAATACTCCATTTCAAAACAATTTGAGCTGCCTAAAATGTTTTCCAACTCTTCCTGATTAATAATTTGTGAACAAGGGAGGACTCATGGAAATCTTTTGCAAAAGTGTTTGTCCTTTTTGTTCCCAAATACTTAACATGGCTGGAGCAAATGTTTATGTTTTAAGAGCATTTTCTAACTAAATAAATTTTCAGAATGAGAATAAGCCACTAAACCAGGCAAAATAATGGACCCTGGAGTGTTTTCATTTTAAAAATTTTGTTAGTTGCTTGTGACCTTTCATGCCATGTGTTCCTCTCTTTAACCCACTGTATATCATACACAGAAAGTTTCTCAAAGAGATTTTTTTGCTCACTGCTAATCTATTCGTCTTTTTTTCTTTTAGTAAAAAATTTGCCTCAAATAACTAATTCTGAATAGAAGACTTCAGTTCTTTTCAGATGATGGCTTAGATTTTTGATTTAATCATTTGCAAAGATTTAGATTGGAGAATATTTCTGAACTGAGAAAGAAAATAGAATATGGACAATGCTAACAAAAGTTGTGCAGAATTTTCCTATTTCTCACTTAAAATGTGACTGGGAATAAGGCCGTATTTACTCAGGCTGTTCATGTATTCATTCTCTCATACATTTATTCAGCATTATTTTTGAGTACCTGTTGCGGGCCAGCAATTCACAGTCCCTGGAGAGCTATGACCAGCCAGAGATCACACTTCACTTGCCCTAATAGGGCTTAAAATTGGAAAAATGAACACAGATTTCGATTGGTGGTTCTGCCATTCAGTATGGGAAGCTCAAAATACATTGGAAATGATGACTTTTCTATTCCTTTACATGACTGAGCATCTTATCTTAGGCATTATTTTCCTGCCCTCCACTAAAGTCAGTTTTATAATTCTAACTTGCTGATTGAAACAGCTCAGATGTGGGAAACACATTAGCAAACAGGTTGACTGAGTTTACTATGTCTCTCTCTCTCTCTCTCTCTCTTTCTTTCTTTCTTTCTTTCTGTCTGTCTGTCTTTCTTTTTTTCTTTCTTTCTCTCATGTTACAGTCTTATTTAAGGTGACATTAAAATTTGCACTCTGCATGCAAGTGCTTTCCAATAACAATGGGACTTTTTAGTACTATTCTGGGGAGTCTTTAATCTTTTTTTATTGCTTAGTTTTGTAAGACAGGGTTATCACTGTGAACATGACAAAGAAAGCAATTTGAACAAAGTTCTTAATTCACCACTGTTTGTTTGCTTTCAATTCAGTATGAAACTTAACTTTACAAAAAGACAACTAGGAATATGGCTAAATATTTATTTTTGTAATCTCTAGTTTCACATATTTGTAAGTTCACAACTGAAATTCTATATCAACTCTGATGCCCCAGAAAAGTTAATGGTACAAACTCCTTTTTTGAACTCTTTCCCCTAATGCAGTCTCTTAATTTTTTATGGCTCTAAAAAACAAGACATGAAAAAGCAAAGTCAGATATATTTTATCTTTCATGTATGACAGATGTTTCCTCACCCAAGTTTCATGGGCATAATCCATCTTTAGGAAACATAGGAATGGGTGTTTCTACTGGCAGGGCCTCATGAAAAGGAGATTGTCTTGATTAGAAAATCCTTCACAGTGAATGTCAGGGACACATGTTTCAATTTCTGGATGAAATTCTCTGATGAATAGTAGAAGAAATAGCAAGAGGCTAAAAGGTAGGAAGCAACTCTAAGTATGTATGTGGCAATAGTGGCCATTTGAGTAGAACATGTTCCTTTGGTGCCATTTAAAATTTGCTCATTTAAAAAATATTAGACTCACAAAGGCAGAGGGCACAATGACCTATGGGGCAGCTTCATTTTTGAGATGGTTTACAAGGATAGCTGTTAATATGGAGATTTTAATGGACAGAGATGAGAACAAAAATTAATGTATTAAATATGGACAAAAGACAGTTCAGAGGCTCAAGCCACTGAACTAGCATCAGATACAAGTTAGCTTTAACTGTTAGAGAAGATCAGAGATGTACAGTTTCTTGGTTAAACTTGATCCTATCTCCTTATACTGCTGGCAGATAGAGCAGCTTTGCCTTTTAGATTTTTACCCAGTTATTTTTAGTTCTTCTGAAGCCTGGGAAATAAGAAATACAACCTTCTTGAAAAGTCCAAGCGAGCCAACCATAGCAGGGCCTCTGAATCTGATTAGATAAAACAACAAAGAGGTTCTGTTGGGGCAGAGGCAGGAAGAGCCAAGGTGGGTGGCAATCTCTGCTTAACTCAGGGGAAATAGAGCCTCAAAGAATTCGAAAGTGGGTGAAAAAAGAAAACATAAGCAATAGACAACTTTCCCACATCTCAGGTCGCTCTCTAAATACAGCTAGAAAAATTTCCCCACACTAAACTTTTTTATGATTTCTGAAGTATAATAAACAGTATGTGAATGTATGTTTATCCTAAGCACCACACTGAGAGAGATATTCGCTCTGTAGCAGTGTTTGTGCTCTGCATTAACCAGTTTCCATCCCTCTTAGGGGTTTAGAAGGGAAATCAGGACATGCAGTTACTTATGAAAATGGGTATTTGTTTAAATTTCCCAATATGATACTGGGCTAACTTAACTGCAATCTTTTTCCTTGGATATTAAAATGAAAGGGAATCATGGGTATCAACATGTGGGCAGACATTCACTCCCCAGGCAGGCTTAAGAAATAAAGTCAATATCAGTTCTGCAGCTTGAATTTTGGGATCAGTGTGTCAGATCTTAGTCAGGCAAATACTGAGCAAATTCTAACCTAGAAGGTGGGAGTGGCTGATTTGCTGACAGTTGTCATCAAAAGCTTTTGACAGTGCTCAAATAATCGATATTATGCATGTCCAGCCTCACCATGTTGTAAAGGAAAACAAATAAAAAGAGGACTTGGTACTGAAATATAAGACACTGGACATCTGGCATCTTCAGTGCCTTGTGAGACACTAAAGTGTCCTGTATTTCAACTTCACTATTTAAAATGTGGGGATTATTTTACATTGTACATTCATCTGATAACTTGAAAATCATTCCAAATTTTTACTTACTTCATTTCCCACGTCCATGGTTAGAACTGTGGAGAAGCTACAAGAGGAGAATGATAAGGCATTGAATGTGTTTCTTAGGTAGAGGTCAAGTCAACACAGCTAAACTTTCTGTTTTTTCTGAGTTTTTCAACTTCTCTCTTCATGTACCAACACTCCGATTCTTTAAAATGTCGTGAGCAGCTGCGGCAGACATGTGAGAAAGTTTTAGTGGAGGGGCTGGAGTGTGCTTGAACTAGGGAATCCCAGTCTGAAGGGAGGGCTAGGAGACATTTGGGGTATATAGAAGGAAGGGTGAGGGAACATGGTGGGCTCAGCCCACATACCAGCAAGTTTGACAGCTCTACCAGATCTCACTTATTCGCCATGATTGTTTGAGGGCTGCTTCCTGTTTCTGCGTACAGTCCCAGGGCCACTGAGGGTGCTGTGGGCCATCAGAATTAATGAATAATTGTTTCACTTCTACAAACCAAAGAGCCCCAGTAATAGGCACAAAAGCCATGGCACCATCAAGCGCCTGATCTAAGACCAACCTAAGTTAGCAGTTCTGTCTCTGAGCTGTGCCCATCTGTGTGCCAGGTGGGAAGGGGACCTGGCACTTGCTTCTCAGTACCACTATGACTCTGTCAATCTAAGGACCCTTGAATTTGAACGTAGAAATTGCATGATCCCACTGTACCTTTCTGCTCCTTCTGATTACAAAATCTCCTACAAAAAGATTTTGGGAGACTTCTGGTACTAAACTATTACAAATTTTATATTATACTCTCATTTTTACTGGAGGAAAACACTAGCACAAAATGTGTCTATCTTTCTTCTGAAATATATAATATTGGTTGCAGAAACTCCTATACAGAAATCTTTCTGTGGTGAACCAACTCTTTGTTTGAAGCATCATCTTGCAATGGTGGTAAGCTCAACTATTAAATTAAGTCCTGAATTCCTATTCAATATATATACATATTTAGAATAGAAATCATGGAGTTCATTAATTTATTCTAAATACTATATTTACACATGTATGTACATATGTAAATTCCATAATTCTAACTTTTCATAAGTGTTAAAACTGATTTTGCAGTTATCATCCTAGGCATAGTACAAAAATCATAACTATCTCGTTGTAGGTTTCCCTATCTCAAAATAAAATAAATTATTTCTAGGGAGAATTTCTCGCTTTATAAAGTATTTTTGCATGTGTCAATTTTCCGTCTTCTAAGAAGGTTGTGTTAGGTGGCCTGTAAGCTAGATGGGTTAGATGATTTACATCCTCCCTGCTCCGGACTTCCATTAGCTGGAGGCCGTTCTTTTATTAAAGGATACAGACGGGAAGGTGGTTTTTCATGACTGAAACAATAGAACAAACTAAGCCATGCAGCGGAGTGACCTATGAACGTGCTTCAAGAAGTCCTTGTATCGTTAGATAGCACTTTTAAAATCCACAGATGGTGCTTTTTTTTTTTTTTTTTCTTCCTGTTTAAAGGGTCAGAGACTCATCAGTGGAGAGTTCTGAAGTGGAGGAGACAGTCTGTCAGTGCCCTGGGAGCCAGAGCAGCTGAGCATTTGATGTCAGGCAGCCACCCACATAGCGCCAAATTCGCCACCATGAAAGGGCTGTGCAAGCGCTAAGGAGAGTACAAAGAATATGACACCTGTCCTTCCATTCATTGCCTTTCTTACAGCATCTTTCTTTTATTAATCATCTCTTAACTGCACCAGTTTGAGAAATAAACACTGGGAGAGACAAGCTTCCAACACAGCATGCTCTCCAAAATGTGCCTTGAAAATAATACCCAGATGAAGCCCCCAAACCAGGCTGTTCTCTTTGTTGCTGGAAGCTTTTTGAAAGCGGTCATTTCCTTAATGTGTTAAAGAAGTGAAACAGTAAAAAAAAAAAAATATGAATTTTCTTGTGTGTTTTTCAGGCTCAATACAGTCTTGACCAGCATTTAGGGGAGTATGTTTATTGCAAGAATTTCCCTCAAGCTTTCCGTTCTGACTTAGAAAATCATTTACTGTGTTGAATGTTTCCATTTTGGAAATGGTGTGAAGCACATGTAGGGTGGTTTCTAGGGAAACCCAAGGAGGTTTCTAAGATGGCTTGCTAAGGAAACACTTTTGCAATCTGACAACATTGATTGTAACTCTAGCAGGATGTATGTAGAAAACTTCTTGCTTGAAAATTCCTAAAGGAAAACTGAGGTCTTTGAAAGTTCGCTGTTATTCTTTAACTATTCTGTATGTTACTAATTCTACATTCTATAGGGCTAGTGAGGAGTTCTCTGAGGCAGCAGAACAAACACGGTGGTTGGCTCATCCTCGGGTTTGGATTACACGTGTGGGGCTGCGTCTTGGATGGGGCACTCTGGAATAGCAACACTCCATCAGACACACAGTGGCACACCTGTACTCCAAATGGTTCAATAAGGCAAAACATATGACATCAAAACGCTGGCACTCTTATTAAAGAGAAAGGAAGAGAAGAAGAAGTTAAACGATAGTAAAGATAAGACGACATAGGCAATAATATACATAAGGGACAGAGAGTTTTAATGTATGCTGCTCGTGAAATGATTTATTGATTTTTTAACCTCTGCTCCTAAGGCATGTTTGCTCTGTCTGATGTTGATGTGGACACCACATACACACAGTGTGAAAAGTTGCTAAGGTGGATGCTCTGTTTTAAAAAATAAATCATCATCACAGATGCACGATGAGAAGTGACTGCTTTTTATATATCCAAAACTTTTACAAGAAGGTGACAAAATGGCTTTTTGTGGTAACAGAGGGTATAGAATAAATACTTTTTTAATTTTAAAGGAGGGAGTTGCGAATTCAAATTAAATATTAAAAGGAAAAGTCATATAATTGTTTTTCATGTAAAATTTTCACAGATTACCTTTCCATCCCAATGAGCTCTTACTCAAACATCTTAAAGGAAAACATCAATAGTGTCAGTTTGGTGGAGTTTTCAGTTTATTTTCTATAGCTATAATTAAAAAAATTAATAGGCCTTGTTCTATATGCATAATTACCTATGTTTCCTTAATTAGTTGTAAGAAGTCATTTTTGCATGTGAGAAATTATAAGCAACAAGCTTATCAACAGAAATTTTAATGGATAAAAGCTTATTTCTACCTAGAAGAAGATCGATTTTTAGTCCCTAAGTTTGAGCTTTTGTTCACTGACATTTGCCTCTTTTCCCTAAGCTTATCTGCAAAGGTTCATATCATTTTTCATTTGTAACAAGGACAACACGACACCGTATCACCCACTAGACGTTATTCCTATATTATGATTATTTCAAAGGCTGTATCTTTCTGGAGTTTCAGTGGGTTTTTGTTTTAATTAGCTGCCTTTATCCTGTGCCCCTTGTACCACGCCTCTGAGATAGCAGCTTTGGAATTCCAGAGCTGCTCCTTGCTGTGTTCTGAAATACAGGGAGTGAATTTAACACCCGAGCTGGAAAACCCTGCTTGTTAGTAATTGTGTGTACACTGGACAGCCTCAGGCAGAAGACCAAGATTTGGCATTAGATGATTACTTTTTCCTCTATGAAAATAGTACAAGAGAAATGATTATTAAAAACAATCTTTTGTCAGACACTAAGGAAATACACTCACAACGTTTAATTTGAAGGTTTGGTGTTACCACAGTCTTTATTACAAAACATGTGGCTGGCAATTGAGAAGCTGGGAAAAATCATGTGGATGAAAGGAAATAAATTAAGAGTTGAGTAGTATAAATCTTGAGAGCTCATTGCACCTGGAATTGTGTTCATGGTCATGTGTACGATTGCTTTCTCCTCTGAAAGTATCCTGGCTGCAGTATGAAAATTGCCATTTTGAGTCTAGTACTATAGTATTGTACACATCTTTCATTGGTGACCTAAAACTTCTTTTATTGTTGAGATTTTTCAAGAAATACCAGGACACGTTTTGGGAGACATTTCCAACATTTTCTACCATACATCTTTGATCCTAGTTGGATATTCTCTCCATTAGCCCGTGCTTTACATGGAGAACTGACCCATACTGCATTTGATAGAGGCAATCTAGACATGGTGTAGAAAGCTTTAGGGCATTTGCAAAGAAATGGTTTTGAGGATGCTTAGCATTCTTAATTTATTTATAGGACAATAGGAAAAACTTTGGAACCAGGAATAAAATAAAAAGGTAACAATATTTCTAGTTTTGATCTCCTACTTCATCACTCCGTTCTAGTAAATATCTTATGTGCATTATCCAATAATATAAACATTTACTGAGCATTTAATTCATACCAAACTGGAGGAAGCCCTTCATATATATTAACTCACTGAATCTGCATGATGATTATTAAAGCACCTTTGTTGTTCTCATTTTATAGATGAGGAATCTGAAGCAGACAGAATGTAGCGCTCTTAACCTTTGCATTGCATTGCACCCTTATTCTGCTTTTGCACTTAATACTTGTAGTATTCTACAAAGTTAGGCATAATTATCTCCTTTTTACAAATGAGTAGCCTGAAGCTTATAGATTCAATAATCTGCCTAAAGTCAAGCAGCTTGGAAATAGCAGAGCAAGAATTCAATTCAGATATGAGTGAGGCTGAAGCTTGCTTTTACCTATCACAATAGATAAAAGGCTAAGGTTCCACCTTTAGAGAGTGTATCCTATAAGCTTGGAGCTGGGAAGAATCTGGGGCTCTGACCATAAAAACATGGGGCAGAAGCATTGCCACCTTCCCTGAACTGCATCCTGTACAGATGGTTCAAATTGTCCTTCTTGCCAATGCTGCAAGGTCAGTGCTCAGAGTGAATTGAGAATCTCAGGATGGTTTGCTTCCCAGAGCGGACATGCTCTTCAGGACAGGCTCTTTAATGGAATCCCACTGGGATTGCCACATAGCACACATATTTGCAATGCCTTCTCCTGCCTCAGGCTACAAGGATGCTTTGTAGTTAGAACCTAGTTCATTTTAGAATCCCATCTGGTCTTTGGTGGATCACACTGGAGAAAGTGAACTACAGATTAACCCTCAAGCCAGAAATATTTTCATGCTTCTCATTTCCATAAGGTCACAGGAGTGTATGAGAACAGAATGCTTTGCAGGAAGTAAAAATCTATAATATCAGAAATATTCTTTTCTCTAGTTCTAACTATATCCCTTCAGATCTAGCTACATATTAGAAGCAACAAGTAAGGATCAGTGAAAAAAGCAGCCCCTTGTTTTTGTGGCAGTAGATGTATTCAGGCTTTTGATGGCCTAGTCTCTAGAAATATTATATTTATATATACCACCTATGTAGGTATAATATTTTTATATTTTGAAACTTTCTATCAACATGGGGCTTTACAGTGATTAAATGCAATAATATCCAGCCTTAGAGATAATATTCATGTTGTCTTGTGAATCAAATGTGCATTTTGCCAAAATAGACTCTGCAAGTTTACATTTCTATCCAAATTCATGGACACCAAAGGATTTGTGTCTCTGATTGTCTTTCTTAAGAAGAACTATTTCATCTGTTGAGTTCCCAGACTTTCTCAATTACAAAGTACAGATTAATGTAATTTTGTCTACAATTGGAATACAGCAAACAGTCATAAGTTAGGTGATACGACTGTCCTCTGTAGTTTCAGATGGCTATGAACCCATCACGGACAACTCTGAAATCTTTAAGGCGGCAGTAGTTGACCTTGGGTCTGTAACACATAGATAAACTTCAGGGGTTCCTCAAATCCTAAAACTGAATGCAAACTTTTGTTTGTTAATAGTGGGAGAAATGAACCATTCTTCAGAATCCCCCAAAAGAGATGATTGAGATACATAGAAGTTTCACTAGCCTTATTTTCTTCTCAGCCACAATTATTTGTACCTATTAGAAAACATGACAATGAAAAATGTATATACAAGCTTCCCTTTAAAAAATCTTTATTGGTAATGCTATTTTGCATGCAGAGAGTATTGTATATCAAGGGGAAGATGTTCACCTACTTTTGCAAAGATTAACATTACAAAATTCTGAGATTAATGGATAATATATAGAATGCATATAACTCTTTATTCACTGATTAGGTGAAATAAAACATATTCAATGATATTTTGGAGGAAAACTATTTCAAATGAAGCACACATCATCCATAAAAAGCTACTGCTGTGGTTTGGATATAGTTTTAATCCCCAGGGGTTCATGTGTTAGGAACTTGCTTCCTACTTTGATGATAAGGAGTGGTGAGACTTTTGGTACTCTACACAATCAGAGAAACTTCTCTAGTAACATACTATAGAAATGATCCCTGAAATATAGCCTTTGAAGTGGTGAGACTTTAATAGGTGGGGCCTAGTGGGAGGCAGTTAGGTCACTGGAGTTCTGCCTATATAAGGGACAGGACTCTCTGGTTAGTTCTTGAGTGAGGGTTGTTATAAAAGAGCAAGACAGACTCTTCCTAGTCTTTGGCTTCCTATCTCACTATGTGATCTCTCTTGCATGTGTTCCCACCATAACACCATTTGTCATGAGGCTCTCACCAGAGTCAATGCCATGCAATGTTATGGTTTGTGTCTGGATGTCCCTCAAAAGCCTCATGCAGTCATGGGGTGGGCTTCTAGAGTTTATGATTGATCCATGGTCCAATGCTTAGATTGTGAGTATGATTGTTACACCCACAGTTGGGTGGACAGTTTGTATACAATATAAGAAAGAGAAAGAAGCTTGCTTTTCCCCTCCCTTTGTGCTCTTGTTGTTTTTGCTGTGTTCTGCCACCATGAACTGTTGCCCTCTGCCACGTGCCACCCTGCCCTGGAGCCAGTCAAGTATGGACTGAAACTTTGACAAACTGTGAGGTAAATAAAACTTTCCTTTAATTCTGAGCATCAGGTATTTTGTCTCAGCAGCTAGAGAAATGAAACTAAGACACATGCCATGCTGTTTGAACTTTCAGCCTCCCAAACTGTGAGCAAAATAAACCTCTTTCTTTTATAAGTTATCCAGCCTGAAATGTTATTGCATTGTTATGTTATAACAATTGAAAATGGCCTGACATATCTGCAGTTATCAAAATTAAATAAAATTCTATAAAATATCTACTTGAGGCAAAAGAATATTGATTGTTCTCATAAAGGTATAGATAAAAATATACCAAATAGAATTGAAGAGTGTAACAATTCTGCCTTTGTGAAAAAATAAATCACACCTAATCTCTCGAATAATTCAGACAGTCTGCAATTTGTACATGTATAAATTAACATCTACCTGAAGCTTATTAGCCAAGAATTGTCTTTTCTCTTTGTGACCATCAATTGGTATTTTTTTCTTTTGTGCCAATCCTTTCCTCCTGCTTGCAATAGTCTCCTGATATTCCAATTTTTGCCTCCCTAAGATGAGCATCCAGTGGCCATTGGGTTGGCAGTTGGGGATTGGTTTACACAATGTGCACCATAGTAACCAGATGCACATTTAGTGTAACAGAGATGCATCGGTTATGAGGAAAGGGGAAGAGATTGAAGCAAGACCGCATTGTTTCACTTTGTGTGCCATCTCTTCTCCAACCGTAGTAGCTTCCCAAGATGCAGAACTTGGGGTTATCGGTCACATTTGCAGCCTGGAGTTCTCTAACCATTGTCTCAGTCTTTCTCTTTACTCTTCTACAGAGCTTAGCTGTCATAAAATGCTCAGAGTGATATCTCTCTAGTCTCTTCCAAAAAAAATTAATGGTTTACAAGCATATTAAACCCTATCCTGATCCCTTCTCCAAATACCTTGCACACATTAGCCCTTTTAGTCCTATGTATATCTGCCTAGGTCCTTATTACATTTGGTTCAGGTCAAATAATCAGATTATATCACTTGTTCTTCCCACTGAATCAGTCTAGCTACCCTTCGCTGTAATTCGTCTTTCTTCACAGTCCTTGGATCACATTACAAGAATCTATTTTTTGTTATTTGTTTCTTCCCATCAGAGTGAGGTGAAGGCTCAGTTTTATGTACTGCTTATGGCCTACCCCAATGCCTGACATGTAGTAGACACTCCATAATTCACTATGTTGAATAAATAACACCTGACACTGCTTTGCAGTTTCTGCTTTCATATTTACTTAGTCCCCTTCAAATCTTAATTTGCTAACTTTATTTTATTGTGACCTTTTAATTTTTTAAAAAGAAAAACAATGGAACAAAATTTTAAGCCCCTGCACTGCAGTTTGAAGAAGTAGGCAATAGAAAGAGAAGGGTTACTGCCTAGGATAGGCCCAGGGGTATTGGATTGTAAGCAGTCTCTGGTAGGATTTCTACATTCCAGGGGCTAGTTTCCAATGCTAGGGAAAAACATTCAATGTTTGAGTAAGTATAGTAATTGTATTCCAGGAATATAAATAATCCTATTCACAAAAGACTGATTAAGAACAATAATGCCAAATTATTAATTTATGATGAGACAGAACTATTTTATAAAGCAGTCACTTCTAGTCACTAATAGCTGCATCCTTTTCCATCTTTATGGGCAGCAAAATTATGAACAAATAGTTGCTTTGTGACTATGAAAACAAAAGGAGTGTAAATTGAATAATTACAATGACTATGTAATCAACAGCTGTAGTAACTAAGGATAATTATAATGTCTTTGAGCATCGAGTCCTTACTACATGCCAGGCAATGTGCTAATTTACATGGGTTTACACTAATACATGGTAAAACTATTTTATATATATATGAGGTTGCAATGCCAAGTAGAAACACCAACAACACCCAGGATTTGGAGACACTGATAAGGATTATTTGCAGAATATCATGCCCTGGTCTCAGGTGGTCTGGGGCTTATATGGGATAAGCAAGCAGGAAGTACAGAGGCAGAATGGCTTGGCAATTGGGGATTGGTTTACACAATATGCATCATGGTGACCAGCTATGCATCTCAGTGACCAGCTGTTTCTAAGAGACAGGAGAAACAAAAACTGCAACAGGAACTATTACTTGGGCAACTAAGAAACTGAAGTATACTGGGGGGGCATTTTCTGTTCCATTTTCCCCCTATTTTAGTTTCACCAGAAAATTGCTGGGCATATTACATGTGATCTTCTGAGACAAGACCCAACTAGAAGCAATAACATCATGGTTGTCAGTGCTCCTAGGATGGGCTGTAGCCAAGGTCCGCAAGATTGTCTTATTACAGAATTTTTTCCTAAGTTGTTTTTAGGAAGAGACATAACTTAGGCCTCTCTGTCCTGTAACTTTACTCTGGCAAGGTAGTGATGGAGTTAATCTGATCTAGGACAGTGTCCATTGTGCCTTGGATGTGCATCAAATCTTGGTCAAGTGTTTGGTTGTTCTATTCTCTTGGTCAATCATCTGTAGTTTAAGGCACAAAAACAGCTAGCAGCGAGCAAAAAATTAAGGACTGGGGTAAGGAGAATCTAGGTCAGTTAACAAAACTACAGCTGGCCAATGGGGTGGGGGATGCAGGGAAGCAAGGACTGAGGTAAGCAGCCTGAAGAGACACAAAAATCGAGAGCAGTAGGTGCGGAGCAACGCTGTGAACGCTGTCCTCAGGCTTCAGCCCTGTGTGCAATGGTAGCTCTCTTCTCTTCAGAGTGATACTTGGAGGAACTGTTCATGTAAATTTTTCAGTGGATCTAAGGCTAGATTTCTGGAACTTACAGAGGTAGTTAATATAAACCTGGGTTATATGTGTGGGCAGGAATGTGTACAGATATAGTTGGTCTTTTTACTGGTTACAAGCTGTTTCTGTAGGGTTATGTTTTATTTTTGAGTCCACTGTAATGCATGTCGGGTCCAGTGACACAGATGCAGAAGCCTGAGCTGGCTGCAAGGTTATGGGTGTTAGCACTGTGGCTTAAGCTCGCAGAACAAATGGTCAGAGCAGATCTGGCTCTGATCTTCAAGGAATACCAGGTAAAGTTCTTCTAGCTGGGGTGGATGTTTCAGTCAACTGGGTCCCCAGAAGGGGCTTAGGCTTCTGTACCAGATTAGTTTGCATTGTTGCTAGTAGGTTTCCAAATAGCAGTTTTCTGTGCAGATCATTCCTGCGGGACAGTTTTGGCCAAAATAGTTATCCAAGATGACCACAGCATATCTAGCTTGTTGGACTTCATTCCTAACAGAGCTACTTCTATCTGTAAACAGGGCATGCTCAGCATCTGCCAGGGAGGTCCTTTGTTAGAACAGTTTATCCCAGTATGCCATGTGGTCCCTGGACAGGTAGGTCTCGGTCTAAGTTGAGCTTAGTCTTTCTTAATCAGAAGGACAGTGGCTGTTAGAGTGTAGAGGTAAAGGGGTAGGCAGCCCTCAGAGATCATTTGATGCCTCCAGGGACTGACAGTTTGAGTAAACATCATTGTTTTTGTGATTTTTATAGAAGTCAGGAGCTCCAAGAAATTTGTGGAGTTTGTTTCTTGTAACCAGTTTCTGCCGGATATCGTAGCAGAGTCTTTCCAGCAGGCAGCTTTAGTGTCATTAATCAGAGGGCAATCATGGTGACATTCACAGCTTGGAGATCTTGAACTGGCTTTATAGGAAGGAGTAGTGTACTGTTTGAAGGAACAGAGGTTGCCTTGGGACAGAGCTCAATCACCAAAGAAGCATGATTAATAGCAAGCCCTGGGGGCGAGTCCTTTGTCCATACTTCTGGAAGCGAGTCTCTCAAAATTTCAGGGTTATGGTTATCAGGCATTTAAGGATGATGTAGGCACTTTTTTTCCTCCAAGAGTTCAGTCAGAGTCAATATCAAGTCCAGGACAGTGGACTCAAGTGTGAGGGAGTCTGGTCATGCCTGAGGAGAGGTATATGGCACTGAAGCGTGTATAGGAACTCACTTTTGATAAAGTGTCCATCCATCTCACAGGATCTGCTTTGGTGGCATTTCTTTTCAGTGGGGGCTCCCATGGTTAACTTCAGTAACTTAAGATATGGTTACTGGTTTCTTGCCTCCCTCTTTGAGGTCTACCAGGAGATTACTGAGATACTGATCTAAGGCTTCATGGCCTTCTCTTGTATCACAGCCCCTGTCTGGACATACTTATGGGAGAACTATGTTCACCCAAGTGTCAGCATCAACCACAGTGGTGGGGACTTTTGATTTTAACCAGGCTTGGGCTGCATTTAAAATATGGTGGTCTTCAGTATTAAACAGAATCAAAAGGAGTTGCTGACCATAGAGCAGGAGTCTGTGGTGCAGGAGACAGAACTGACAGTCATATCAAGGCTGGCTGAACAGCTTAGGGTTGATGAATGTAAGGAGGAGGTAGGTTGGATTCAGAGTCCTTGGGCAGAACAGGATAAAGCGTTTTTGGCTTGGGATGAAACTGAGAGCCTCTCAGATGATCTTGTGGGTTTGTTTTGACAACTAGAAAGGCTTTCTTATATAGGTGTGGAGCCAAGGTGGGAGAGTTTTTAACCTCTATGGCAACTGAATCCAATGAGTTGACCTTTTGTCTCAGGATTTTCCCAGTTGATTTTCTTTTTTCAGTACTGGGGATCAAACTGAGGACCTTGCACTTTTCAGGCAGGTGCTTATTCTACTGAGCTATATCCCCAGCCCTGGATTTTGCCAGTTGAAGGGGCTTATGGGAACAACTCACAATGAGAGGAAAGCACCTTTTGCATCTGTCCAAAAAGGCTGTATGGGTTGGGTACCACAGAGTGCAGAGTGATGGCTGCATTGTTGATGGTATGGAGATCTTGACCAAGATGATTAACAGTCTATCAGGCTGATGCATGGCTGGATACCTGTTTATGCGTCCCATGACATCTGACAGCAATGCAGGGGGTCACGGTGACGCACGGTCATTTTAAATCTCAGACTCATGCCCTTTACAATGCCTTACCCCAGGATGATGTCTCCTGCCTAGAGGACATTTTAGGGAAGAGTTATTTTCTTTCTTTTCTTTTCTTTTTTTTTTGGCTTTTGGAGACAGGGTCTTGCTATGAAGTTCAGACTGGCCTTGGGCTCACTTTGTAGCCCAGATTGGTCTTGAACTCATAGAAATACTCCTGCCTTAGCCTTTCAAGTGCTGGGATTCCAGGCATGTACCACCAAGCCTTGCTAAGAGTTGCTTTGTTGAAGGGTGCTATCATTATTCTGCCAATAGTGATCAATAACAATTCTCTTTCCTAAGCTTTCATTGAAGATCAGTACTTCATTTTTAACAGAAATATCATAGCTTGGCTATATCAATAACCCTGACTGGGATACAATAAAGTCTGTGTCTGAAAGCTATTCTGTCTTGTGGAGTTAGACACCTGAATTCTGATAGTGAGATTAGGGCTATTTTTGAAGTTTAACTTCAGAAGATAGTTTGTTCCTCATTTCCAGGTTTTCCAGTTATGCGCTTCCCTTATTCTCAATTTTGAGAATGCTTCAGAAAACATCAATGCTAACTGTACAGTAGAAAGACACTGGGATTTTTGAAAAACGTTGTTATGAGGCTAGTGGTGGATCAATAAGATCTTGTACTAAACAAACACCTCAGGAGGTGCTTTAAATATAAAAGCCAGCTTACCCTAATATATGATATCTCGTAGCCTTTAATATCCAGACATAATGCTGATGTTCTCTCTGGACTTTTCAGTTCAATTATTTGGTGGTAATGATTTGCTCACAAGATAAAGTTAACTTAGATTTATTTGTGAGGTCAAATTTCCTTGTCACATTTTTTTACATATTAATAAAACCTTCAAGATAGGTTTTTGTATACTTTTGGTCAGCCAGTTATTAAAAACTGTTGGGTCTTTGAATGCAGAAGAAAAATCTGGGCTATTTTCACAGAAAACCAATTTTACTTAAATATTTAGGAGAATATTATTTTTACTAAGTCAATTCAGATATACTATGGATTTCTATTTAAAATTTTATGAATCTTAAAGATTAATTATTAAGATGAGATAAATGTCTTACTTGTGGTCACTTCTTTAGTTTTGCTGCTGATTTTCTCATTGTGACTAAGGAGAAATTCCATGGAGAAAGAAAAGTAGAGGAAAGTTTAGGAGGTAACAAAAATTTACATTATTTTGTGTAGCCAGTTTAGCAATGAGGTGAAGCCAACAGCCTTGGGCTTTTCATTAAAAAATGGAAAATGGGAAATGAATTAACTGAAAATTGGGGGTTGTTGTGGTTGATACATTGTGTCAACTTGAGTGTAAAGGCTTGGCTAAGTGACTCAGCCATTCTACATCTTTGGGTGCCCTTCCAGCTCTAGGATGTTGTTCACTGTGTCAATTTGAGACGTTTAGAAGGTCAACTAAGTGATAAAGCAGGGGGCCAGGGTTCTTACTTTGTATTCATCTTGAGCTGGTGCAATAGGAGGGCATGGAGATGCTGTGGGCATGGGCACATAGCTGATATACAATATAAGGTGGGAGAAGAGGCTTGTCATCCCCCTTTTGCTCTTGCTGCTTTTGTTGTCTTGTGCTGCCTTGAAGGGTTGACCCTGTGCCCTGCCGAACTGCCCTGGAGCCAGCTGATTACAGATTTAAACCTCCAGAAACTGTGAGCTAAATAAACCTTTCCTTCCTTATTATGGGGTGTTGGGTATTTTGTCTCAGCAATGAGAGAAAAGTAACCAAGATGGGGGTCTTATGCAATTATTCGTTTAGCGGAAAATCATTCAGAAGGTATGTATACCAGGATGGCTCTAGCCTCCTGAGATATAAAGATGCATTGAATTGAAGAAGCTTGCAGACCTGGGGAAGGGGGACTTACACAGATGTAATTATTGTGCAGTGTGGTCAATGCTGAGAGAGAAGGATACACAGTACATACGGAGTCTAAGGCCAATTATAGTAACTTTAACATTTAAGTGGGGATTAAAAATTGGCAGAGAGGTTGATATATATTGGGATAGTTTTTAAGGAATTGTCAGCATTTTCACATGAATTCTTTGCTCAATGGTCCCCATGTACTTTGAGTTAGAACTGATTATCTCTAATCAATGAAGAAAAAATAAGAGATCTGTCCAATATCATTTTAACTAGGTCCATGCCCTGGTCTTCTGTTTTCAAATCCCTTACATTTTCCATGACACAATCTTCCACTTATGTACTTAAACATGATGTAACTGGTGATAATTATGATGGGGAGAACACTAATGCTATTTTATATATTCTCTTAAAATTAAATATTTAATTATTTTGGATAGAAATAACTTCTTCAACTTTTTGGAAGTACTTTCCATAACACCTATACAACTTTTATGTCAAAATGACAAAACTGTGGCTTAGCTAATAGATTTTCATCAGTATCAAAGACTGATGAGTTAAAATATCTGCTAATCGATGCCTAATCTGAGGAATAGAACTTATCTTTCCTTTGAAATATTTAAAGAATCCTATTCCTGGTTAAAGGTGAAAATCTGTATCATTGGTTTCCCTTAAAAATATGTTTTCCAACTTGTACTGTGTTATTATAACAAATAAAAACATTATTAAAAGCCCTGGGCAAGCTTTTTCCTTTAGATAAGTGCTGTGCTACCAGAACACATGACATCATACTTGGCTCCAATGTTTAGAAATGACAAACTATAAAAGATGACAAGTTCTAGTAGCCACGTCATACCAGGGCATGAAGTTTAAAATGAGACTGACAAAATAAAGTTTGAGGAAACTGACTATTTTTTAAATTGTACATTTATCATGACAGTTTTGGGGTTAATATCTGGAACCAGCACAAGGATGAATGAGGTAATATTTGCACATGTTGTGGATAAGATAACCCAAAGTGGGGGGTGTTTCCAGGCTAATGTGCAGCTGAGATTATGTGCTTGATGGCTGGAAGCTGTTGGGTGGTTAGGATAATACAGGGGTTCAAAAAAAGTGCTGCTGGTGGAGTGGTGAGAATTCTTGTTGGATCTGAAGCTTTCTGAATGGGGGCATGGAAAGAGGAAGCAGGGAAAGGAGCAGTGTGAGCCTTCCAAGAGAAACATTTGGGAAGCTAGAAATGTGAGGTAATCTACCAAACTCCCTTGTAGAAATGAAATGATAAGCGTTGGTAATTAAACCTTCACTGAAAAGTGAAATCCGTTGATAAAAAATTAGCTTAATGCTGTTCATGTGTACATCAGGATATGGACATTGTAGCCCTGATTTCCACCCCTCACTACCCAGATGTTATTACCATTAGAGTCATGTTCAGAGGATTCATTTGGACCTACTTTGTTTTATTCTGTGGCTTTGGGGAAGAGAAAAGAAAGTGGGCTGTGCTGAATGTGTTGACTGAAATGCCCCATTAATTTCATGTCTCCATTGTAAAAAGCACTTTTAAAGTGTGCCAAGGCATTTTAAGTGTTTCAACAACATGCTTTTCTGACAATGGAGAATCAAGGGTACATTTTCATGGCATCAATAAAAATATCATAGTAATTTACAGGGTTGAACTGAACCCTAAATTGAATCACAATGAAGCTCATTCAGAGCTAAGAGCAATTTTAATTTTGTTCCTGGGCCACTGAGATTGGAATAAACATGAACTTTGATTGTCTCTATGATCTTAAGTCTCAGTTGCCAGGGGGTTTGCGTTTTATGGAGGATCTCCATTTTTGGAACTGTCTTCTCCATACGCAACAGATCCCAGATTTATAAGCTTTGAGATTGTAGAAGGAAAGAAAAAGGCGTATTTGTTTTTTTCCTAACTGGTGTAGGATTCTAGCTGGTATTAGAAGCTATTACTGGCTGAGAAGGAACATTGTATGTGTCTCAGTCTTGTACTTGGATCCTCAGACTTGGCAAATGGCTCACTTTGAATAGCTAAACAAATAAACAAAGTATCTTCTGGATCTGCTGACATTCAATATCCAGTTCTTCTCAAACTTTGCCAGATGCAAACAGCAAGAACCAATTATTCTAGTTTCTTTTCAGTTCAGAATCTCTTTAGAGAATTATATTGGTAAGGATCCCATCCCTGATTCTTTGTATTAATATGTCTGTGGACATATGATTCCACAGTTGTTTCCTGATGAGTTAGTTGCATATGGCAACAAGACAGGGACTTTTTGACTTAACACTCAGTGTCATGCTTAATGGAGTCTTTCACATTAATGTCACATTAAGTTTCCACTATTCAAGGCATGGCAGTAGGTACTCCAGGATGTAAGATGTTTGAGAGAAATCTTCTTTTTTTTTTTTTTTTTGGCGGTACTGGGGATCGAACTCAGGACCCTGCGCTTGCTAGGCAGGCGCTTATTCCACTGAGCTATACCCCCAGCCCCCCAAGAGAGAAATCTTCTGACCTGAAATTATCTATGATATTATGGAGACATTTTTGAGTATGGTTGTCATATTTCAAGTCCTTGCTCTAAGAGAAACAGTGAATCAGGAATTAAGGCTTGGTGGAAAAATGTGAACATGGGCTTTGCAGTACAGGTGTATATCAGAGTAAATTGTGGCTCTGCATTTTTTCTCAATTTAAAACACATTCTTTTCCTCTTGGGTTCCATGTCTGAATAGTGCAATAATTGGTAGTCACTTTTTAAACTCTTGATAGAATTCTACATGAAAAGTGCCCAGAACTGTACCTAATATATAAAAGGTGTTAAAAAAAAAACATTGGTTCTTTCCTCCAAAGAAACAATAAAGGATTTATAGCTGAGGAGATAAGTGGACACCCTAAAAGTAAGTGACCTTTGAGGGGCATATTGCAGGATGCATAGAAGTACATAGTAGTGATTTGAAGGGAAATACAGAGGAAGACAACACAGTAAATTATAAGGAAAGAAGCATGTTCGGGGAATAACATGAAGACCATATCTGACCTAACTAAGAGCATACAAATAAGAGATCTCTACATAGGGCTGGGCTGCAGATCCAGGCTTTGTAGGGCCTCCAAATGTAATGTAAAGGACTTTCAAATTCCATGATCAAAAAGTATCAGTGGTACAATGTATTTTCTCAGAAGAACACTGATGTGGCCTGGTATTTTCACTGGCTGACATCAGGGAGACACAGAGGCTGGGAAACTGGCTTGGAGAAGTTTAGAGCTGCTTGAAAGAGAAGTAATGAAGGTTCACATTGGAATAGCTGGAGTCCAGGCAGTTTCTGAAAAGAGTGTGTTTAAGGCGAGAAAAAATATTGAGTAAATATGGTTAAAAAGGGGGATGGTGAAAGGAAAGAGAAAAGAGAGTGAAAGAGAAATGAAAATGAGAAAGGAAATCAAAAGAGAGATAAGAAGGAAGTTTTAGAACAGCTTGAGTTCATTCACAAGGAGGAATGTGGAACTGTAGCCATTAAAAAATTAGATTAACACTTCTTTTCTGTTTTTCTTTAACCCAAAGCCTTCACCCCACGTATTATCCTTAATAAATAATACTTGATGAAGATGGCGATGACGGGTCCTCTTCATGTTAATCCAGGCAGTTTGCAGTTTATGAATGGACTGCGTTCCAAAACTCTGTTGCAAGTAAGTTGTTTGGCTATTGAAATGTATTTTTCCTTTGAGACAATATAACACTCAGTGGTTAAGTTCTCAAACTACTTCACAAAAGGTTATTTAATCCACAACGTGTTGGAATTATAGTACTAATGTACTGTAGAATAGTAATTCCTTGTAGACGTATTATATACTTCTTGATGGTTTGCAAAGTGCTTTTGCATACAATTTTACACATGGACCATCTCTGCATAATATTTTTTCCATGGAAAAAAATGTGTTCCAAGTTTTAAATGCAGAGGCCAGTTATACATCCTCCACCCACTCTGGTCTCCGTGAAAAGATTTGGCTTCCATAGAGGAGAGTTTCCCACATTGCCCTTCCCGTAAACAATCGTTCCAAGGAAAATTCTAAAATGGGAGCAAGGCCCCAGGATGAGTATAGATCAGAGTAGAAGGGCTCTATGGTGAGCTGAGCTGTCACTGGAGTGTTTGCGAAGAGGGAGTTTGAGTTTAGATTTTGCAACCTGCCGGTTGGTAACCTACTGCTCTGTCTCCCTCATTATGAAGGGAGGGTAATGAGACCTGCCTTGTGGGGCTTTGTGTTGTCAGTGATGAGATAGTATACGATAGAGCAAGTAGCACAGCACACACATAGTGGATGCTCAAGATGTTCACTGGAGAGTCTCTGGTGGGGGAATGTTCCCTCGGGGAGAAGCCAGTTCCAAATGGCATACTGGTGAGGGGACCCAGGTATTGATTCTCTTGGACAGCAGTGGCAGCATCAACATTTGTTTTTTGGCATTAATTTTTTTTATTTTAAAGAGAAAAACACAATGAAAACAATGATACAAAATTTCAAAACAGGATAGCAGGAGTAACAAGGGTTAGTACATGTATCATTGTTGTCTTCCAAGTAGTTGCTCAGATTACAAGATACATGCATGAAAAATTGATCAAACAATATAAGCACAAACTTTTTCAAGGAACTCATAGAAATTAGTACTATAGCTATCTTAACTATCTTGTTATATATACATATTTCCTTTTCCCTTCTGTTATGCTTATGTCTGGATGTCCCCCCAAAGCCTCATGTAGTCATGGGTGCAGGTTTCTAGAGTTTATGATTGACCCATGGTCCAATGCTGGGATTACTGATGTGAGTGCTACACCTGTCCTGGGGCAGATAGCTTGAAAGTAATTTGAGGGAGGGAGAGAGGCTTGCTCTCCCCGCTGCTGCTCCTCCCTTTAGCTGTTGTTGCTTCGCTGTTTTCTGCTGCCATGAACTGTTGCCCTCTGCTATATGCCACCCTGCCTTGGAGCCAGCTGAGTATGGACTGAAACCTCCACAAACTGTGAGCTAAATAAAACTTCCCTTTCTTAATTATGGGAGTCAGGTATTTTGTCTCAGCAAGGAGAGAAACAGTAACCCAGACACCTTCCTTCTTTTCTCCTTTCCCTCATCCTAGCTTCTATTTCCTTTAGAACAGTTTCTTCCTGTTTCATAATATCTATTGTACATTTTGAAACTTATTTACTCTTTTGACATCTTACACTAGGGAGATAATATGTTTATACATGTGAGACTGATTTATTTCACTTATAAGTATGGTCTCAAGTTGCAGTCATTTATCTATAAAAGTGTCAAGTTTATCCTCTGTATTTGAGAATTACTCTATTATGTAAAAATAACATCTTTTTTATCCATTCCTCGGTTGATGGGAACTTGGGTTGTTTCCAAGATTTAGCTATGACAAATTGTGCTGCTATAAACTTGGGTGCACAAATATCACTATTGGTATGATGTTTTTAATTCTTCTGGGAAAATACCTAGAAGGGGAATTGTTGGGTGAAATGGGACCTCTAACTCTAGATTTTGAGGAATCTCCACACTGATTTCTACAGTAGTTGTACCAGACTATATTCCCACCAACAGTGAAAAAGAGTTGCTTTTTCCCCACAGACCCCTCATCGTTTGTTATTGGTTGATTTCTTGATGGGAAACATTTTTTATGAGATTAGATGGAATTTCAGTGTTGTTTTAATTTGCATCTCTTGAATGACCTGTGATGTTGAACATTTTTTTCATATTTTTATTTGCTATCTGTGTTTCTTCAGCTGACAAGCGAATATTCATCTCAGATGCCTATTTTTGGATTGGGTCTTTGAATTTTGGGGGTCTGGCTTTTTCAGTACTTTATATGTTCTAGATATAAGTCCTTTGAGAGACTGTTGGATAAATTTTTTCCCACTCTGTGGGTGTTCATCTCACTCTGTGATTTTTTTTTTTTGATGTACAAAAGCTTTTTAATAAGATGAGATCCTAATTGTTGATTCTTTGGAGTATTTCTCATGCAGTTTGGGTCTTGTTCATGAAGTCTCTACCTATGCCTATGTCTTTGAGATTTCTACCTACTTTTTCTTCTAGTAGAGTCAGTATTATTGTTTTAATATTTTGATTTTGACCCATTTGGAATTTAGCTTAAAGCATTCTGGTAGACATGGGTCTAGTTTTAATCTTTGGCACATGGAAAGCTAGTTTTTCCAGCATTTTTTTTTTAATTAAAGAAGCTTTCTTCCAGTGAGCATGTTTAGTCCCTTTGTCAAAGCTAAGGTGGCTGAGTGTTTTTGTGGTTGTGTCTGTATCTTACTTGTTCCACTGATCCTCAGGTCTGTTTTTTGGCAATATCATGCTGATTTTATCACAGTAGTTTTGTAGTGTAATTTCAAGTCAGTGATTGTGATTTATCTTGCCTTGCTTTTGTTGTCCAGGATTGCTTTTACTATTCTAGGTCTATTGTGGCTCCAAAGGAATTTTAGGAGCATTTTCTCTAGTTCTGTGAGGTATGTTCATGGCATTTTGATTGGGATTGTATTAAACCTGTATAAAAATTTTGGGGATGTAGTCATTTTCACAATGTTGGTTTTTCCTATCTATGAGCAAGGAATATCTTTCCATTTTCTGATAGCCTCTTAAATCTCCTTTTTTCAGAGGACTACAATTTTCACTGTAGAGATCTTTTATTTCCTTTGTTAGAATGATTCCTAAGTATTTCATTTTTGAGATGCTATTGTCAAGGGTGTGGTTTTCCTAATTTCTGTCTAGGTGAGTTTGTTGTCTGTGTACATAAATGCTATTGATTTTTGAGTGTTGGCTTTAGATACAGCTATGCTACTGAATTTGAGTGTTAAATATAAGAGACTTTTGGTTGAGAGTTTTGGGTCTTTTTTTGTAGCATAACGTGTCATCTGTGGATAATAATAATTTCACTTCTGCTTTTCCTGTCATTATTCCTTTTATTTCTCTCTTTTCTAATTGCTCTGGCTAAGGTTTCCAGAACTATAATCAAAAGGAGTTGTGATAGTGGACATCCTTGTTTTGTTCATGATTTTAGAATGAAAACTTTCAGTTTTTGACCATTTAATATAATGTTAGCTGTTGGTTTATCATGGATGACTTTTATAAGAGTGAGGTAAAGACCATCTATTCTGACTTTCTGTAGGGTTTTTTTATTTGTATTTTTTTTTTTTTACCTTGAATGAGTGTCAGACTTTGTGAAATGCTTTTTCTGAATCCATTGATATGATCATGTGATTTTTTCTTTTGGTTCTGTTAATATGCTGTATTACTGTTATTAATTTGCATATGTTGAACCATCCCTGCATTCCTGGGATGAATCCAACTTGTTCATGCTGTACAATCTTGATCATTTGCTGCATTCTGTTTGCTAGTATCTTATTGAGTATTTTTCCTTAGGAAGTTTGGCCTGTAGTTTTCTTTTTTGATTGGGTCTTTCTTTGGTTTCATATCAGGGTAATATTTGCCTCCAGGGATGAGTTAGGGTGTATTCCTTCCCTTTCAAATTCATTAGAGAGTTTAGAGAATATTACCCTTAAGTCCCCTCAGAATTTCTTGTAAAATTCAGCAATTAATTCATGAAAATCCTGGACTTTTCTTTATTTGTAAGTTTTCAATTACATTTTTAATCTCTGTGACTGATATTAGGTTATTCAGAATTTTTATATTTTCTTTATTCAGCTTTGATAATTCATGCATATCTAGAAATCTGTCCATTTCTTCTGTGTTTTCTATGTTATGGCAGTAAAGATTTTTGAAGTAGGTATTGATGATCTTCTAAATCTCCCCAAGATCTGTAGTGATTTTACTATTTTCATTCCTCAATGCATGAAATTGAGTCTTCTTTCCTTTCCTGATAAGATTGGCTAAGAGCTTATCAATTACATTTATTCTTTCAAAGAAGAAACTCTTCAACTTGTTAATTCTTTCTATTATTTTCTTAGTCTCTGTTGCATTAGTTTTTATTGTGATCACTATAATTTCTTCTCTTGTATGGGCTTGGCTTCACTTGCTTTTCTTTTTGTAGAAACTTAAAGTGCAGAATTAGGCTTTTTATTTGTGCTCATTCTGTTTCCTGATGTGCTATAAATTTCTCTCTTGCATCCCATGAGTTCCAGTATGTTGTATTTTCTTTCTTGTTTAGTTGTAGATGTTGTTTAATTTCTCCCTTTTTTAAAAGTTGTAACCTATTGATTGTTTAGGAGGGTGTTATTTCATTTGCATGTGTTTATGGAGTTTTGTAGTTTTGTTTGCCCTTACCTTCCAATTTCATTGCACTATGGTCAGATAACATGCATGGGTGTTATGGGTGATATAGTGTGTCAACTTTGGGAGTCTAGAGGTTTGGCTTAGAGACTCAGCAAGAAGCCAGGGTGCTTACTTTGTATACATCCTGAGCCTGTGGAAGAGGAGGGCATGGAGACTGTGTGAGAGCTACACGCCCCCTGGGTGGGGGTAGGCAGTTTACAATGTAAGGGAAGGAGAGAGGCTGCTTGTCACCATTCCTCCCATTTGTTCTTGTTGTTTTTGCTGTATTCGCCACCATGAACGGTTGCCCTCTGCCATGTGCCCCTCTACCTCTGAACCAGCCAAGTATGGACTGAAACCTCCACAAATTGTAAGCTAAATAAACCTTTCCTTCCTTCATTTTGAGCGTTGGGTATTTTGTCTGAGCAAGGAAAGAAAAGTAACCAAGACAGGGTGCTATTTAATTTCCATGTGTTTATGGAGTTTTGTAGTTTTGTTTGTCATTACTTTCCATTTTCATTGCATTGTGGTCAGATAATATGCATGAGATAATTTCAATTGCTTTGCATTTACTTAAGCATGTTAGTATTTACTAGCATGGGCTAGTGTATGGTCTATTTTAGAGAACGTCCCATGTGAGGCTAAGAACGTGTGTTCTGATGATGTTGGGTGGAATACTCTGAAAACACTTACCAAGTCCATTTGTTTACAGATTTGTTTCACTTTTTTTTTTTTTTCTGGTACTGGGGATCGAACTCAGGACCTTGCGCTTGCCAGGCAAGCGCTTATGCCACTGAGCTATACCCGCAGCCCCTCGTTTCACTTCTGATAGTTATTTGTTACTAATTTTTGTGTAGTTGATCTATCTCCTTATGACAACAAGGTATTAAGTTCCTCCATTACAACTACATTATTGTTTATTTGATATTTTGCCTCTATTAGTAATTGTCTCATATAATCAGGTGCTCCTATATTTGGTGCATACATATTTGTGATTGTTATCTCTTCCTCTTGTAGCTTCCCCCTAACAAGTATATAGTGACCTTGATCTGTTTTGATCATTCATGGTTTGAAGTTGACATTGTCTGCAAACAGAATATTTACCCCTGCTTTTTTTTTCTGGGTTCCTGTGGCATGGAAGATTGTTTTCTATCCTTCCATTTTCAGTCTCTGAATTTCTTTTTGAATTAAATGTGTTTCTTTTATGTAGCATATGGTTGGATCTTCTTTCTTGATCCATTCTACCAGTCTGTTTCTTTTGATTGGTGAACTGAGGCCATTTACATCAATGGTTATAACTGATATGTATTGGCTTATCTTTGTCTTGTTGGTTCCCTGCTTTCCTCATCTGTTTAATTGCTCTCCCTGCCTGGTGGTTTCTTTCTGTTGTTCTTGTAATTGTAATCATTTTTATTTTGGTCTAGAATATTTTTCAGTATTCTTTGAAGGTTTGGTTTGGTGGTTATGAATTTCTTAAGTTGTTCTTTGTCATGAAAGTGTCTTATTTTTTCATTAATTTTGAAAGATAATTTTGCAGGGGATATCAATCTGGGTTGGAAGATGTTCTCTTTTAGGACTTGAAATACTTCATTCCAATTTCTTCTTGACTTGAGGGTTTGTGTTGAGGAGTCTGCCTTGATTCTGATGGGCTTTCTTTTGTAGGTGATCTGTTTCTTTTCTCTAACAACTTTTAATATTCCGTTCCTGTGCTGAATTTTTGGAATCTTATTTATTATATTTCTTGGAGTTGTTTTATTTTTGCCATAGCTGTTTAGAGTTTTATTGGCTTCATTTTATTTGTAAGTCGAATTCTTTATCCATGCTTGGGAAGTTTTTTTGCCATTATTTATGTGAACAGTTTTTTTTATGGCATTTGTGCTGTCTCCAGCTTTCACACCGACTCCAGTCAACATTTTGTTATTCTTCTTTTTGTCCTCTCAGAGCTGCTGGATTGATTTTTCACGGTCTCTTGCTAATTTTAAGCTATCTTTCTTTTTCATGATCACTAGTCTGTCTTCAAGATCTGATATTCTATTCTCTCCTTCATTCAATTTGTTGTATATACTCTCAGTGGAGGTTTTAATCTCTTGGATTTCTGTTTGGACCAGTTTCATAGATTCTATTACTTTCCTATATTGGGCATTTTTATTTCCATTATTTTTCTAAGCTCATCTATTCTTTTTATGTGTGTCTTCTCTTTATCTTTGTTTTAAGCACCATTTCTTTTTTGCACCTGAGAGATTATTTTCTCTATAGCTTTTTACACTTCATTTTTCATTTTTGGTGGTATCATTTCTGAAAGTTCCAGTGTTTAGGTTCCAATTTGCTCTATCTCATTTTGTTCCAGGCTTGTCCTGTGTGGACTGGGGGTCTGGGTTGCATTTTGTTTCTGCATCTTGTCATTTTCTATTTTCTCTTTTAAATTTTATTTTTTCTGTGTTGATGGTTGCTGATTTGTTATGATAGCTTTATCACTAGTACTGAGGTTTCCCTAGGGGATGTATGTTCTTCAGGAATGTCCTCCAGATGTAGGTGGTTCTTTATAGTTTTCCCAAGAATCTACCTTTCAATTTGTAAAGGATGCAAAGGTAATACTTGGCTCAGCACCCAATCCTTTGGTACTGGGTTGTGGTGGTTGTTGTGATTCCATACAATCAAAATATTTTCATACAGGGGAGAAAAACTGATTATAACATGTATTACGTCTCAACTAAAGTAGTACAGCTAGCAATAACAATAATTTCAAGTACAGCTTAACTACTGAAAAACTATAGTGAACCATTACTTTGCTACCTCCAACCTCAGAAGCAAACTCTAAAGTTATATAACAAAATCAAACATACACCATGTACTTGTATGCACTGATTTTCCCTTTAGTGGAGTGATTTTACTCTCTTGCGGGGGTGGGGGGGGGTTAAAGTGGATACGGGACAGGATACAGTGATGAAGGCTGAAGGTCCAAAGATGATCACCCTTGTTTTGGGAAATGAGGACACAGGGGGCAAAGAATGAAATAGAATGTACAGGAGTAATCAGAAAGGGAAGAGAATGTTTACTCGCTTGAAAATTTAAGTTCAAAAAGCAGTTGAGGAAAGAGAGGAAGAGGATCAATAGAAGAAAATGAAAAAGATAGGTAACCAGTGGGAAAAGAAGGAAAAAAAGGACAAGTGCTGTGTACTCCAGCCAAGTCTGCCATGGGGACTGTTCTGGGTGCGGGGCTGATATTGGCCTCTGGGTGTGGTGAGTGGGACCGGTCTTCTGTGGCTGGAGTTCTCCAGGGCCCAACAGCTGGCTCCTCGCGGCTGCTTCACACACTTCCATGTTGCTGGTCTCAATGATCATTCTGCTCACCAGGGACGCACTGTCCTGGGCCTCATGGTTTCTGGCCAGTCTACCTAACAGAGGTGTGTGGGGGCCAGTGCACCTGGTGCCCGGCCTATCCTCTGCTGGAGATTTTAATCAGAGACGGTGAAAGTTGCAGATTACATTTCCTGCTTCTAAAATGAGTTGTTTTTCTGGAAGTAAAATTTCTCAAGACAATTTAAAACACAGTGTATCCCATTCAAATCCGGGGGCATTTCATACTATATTTATTTAAATTGGTTTAGAATCCAATATTAGAGAGGAGTCATTTTACTTATTCTAAAGCAGAACAGAACAAAGCAGAACAAACCGCAAATACAACTGGGAGGAGCACGAGAGGGGTGTAACCTCTGACACTGCGTTATCCAGCGACTGCGGCATTGCTCAGAGCATTTCTCAGTTTGTGAATCATCTAGAGTGAGTCTCAACTGTGGCTGCTCATTAGACTCACCTAGGGAATGTTAAAAGCTTCTGATGCCCAAGCCACACTCCAGAGAAATTAACTGAGAATCTCCAGCAATGGGAGCCAAGCACTAACGTCTAAAAAATTTCCCAGGTGACTCCGTTTGCAGACCTATTTGCAGACCTATTTGCAGGTCTATTATATAGCATTATTGGTTATATAGAAGTAGGAAGTTATTTTTAAAGATAAAGAGTCATTTTCATAAAATTTCTTGAAAAATGTATTATTAGCTAAAATACACACAGTGTAGTTTGTTTAAAATATATGGTTAAAAAACCCAACCCCCCAAAATATATGGTTAAAAACACATTAATATGAAAAGATAAAACGTTTTTCCTCCTAAAAGCTTAGAGCTAAAGAGCTTTAATCAGGCATCAGAAGTTTATTTTCTAAGCCAGTGATGACATTTTCATAAGGTTATTATTTGTAATTCTTTGATATCTGATAAATGACTGATAAGCAGATATTCTTCTTTCTATATAAGAAAAAAGTGTAAGTTACTTTAGATCTCTTTCATGGAGTAGACTATACCTTTTCCAAATCAGGATCTGTAATTGTGACTTTCTTCTTATTATAAGATCAGAGGGCATGATGCGGAGCCCCACTTCTGCTCAGGATTTGTGGGCCTGTGTTTCCTTGGCTGTGAAATGGTGACAGTGAAAGTTTGTTTGAAAAACAAGAGTATTGGGAGGTCTAATTTTAATAAGTGTGAAAAGGCAATATGCAGGTGTTTATGTTGATTAAATAAATGCTTAATTCTTGTGTGGATGGCAAAGACACACATCACTCTTTAGTCTCTAAAGTACATTTAGACTATCTACATAATATTAACTGTTGATTCTTTCAAATGACTATTGCTCAGATACCTTTTCCCATGATCTGGGAGAAGGCACAGTAATGCCCAATAAAACTGAAATGACAGGTTCATGCCCAGTTTTTCCAGTGCTGACTGGGGGTTGGGTGGGGAAATTTCTTTGTAATAGTGAACAGAAGCTGCATCTAAGAAGAATGTCACAGTAGTTTACAACAGCTTGACATGTCCCACAACAATTTAAAACACAAGGTAATTTATATTATAACAGGTCTTTATTTGATTCTCAGATATTGTCATGCCTAATGATAGCAAAGATTTACTTTTCTAACTGAATGTTTTAACTAATAAAATTCACTTATTTTGAGTCCATGTGGATTAGTTAATAACAATTGTGAAGGACAATGATTTTTAGTTACCTCGGATAACAGGCAACAATTTTTGTGTGTTTTCTCTGTGAATTGGCTCATAACAAACCTTTCAATATGGTGTTGGTGTTTTAAACCAAAATATCAATTCAGTTTATGCATCTGGTCTTACTTGGTGGCTTTCTAACTTGCCAATATTATACCTTCAATGTACTTATATTAAATATAGCTCAAAACAGCCACATCATTAAATAATAATGTTTTGAAAAACATCTGTTCCCAGAAATGCCACGTACACCCACTTCAGTCTTTGTTGCCAAATCTTGGGCTGGGGTGGGGTTAGGGAGGAAAAGGATGCCAAACGTGTGTTTTGGGCCATCATCTCCTTCCTGAGTTGTTTGCAAGTGAATTCCAATTCTGTTGCCAAAGCGAAGAAGGAGACGCATGTGGCCACATTGTCATACCCTCCTGGCAGCTGCAAACTTCATCACAGTTCCTGTGAAGTACATTTCCACAGATCAGGTTTCTGCCAGGGAAGATTTTAACAATCCTCTACTCGGCTTTCAAGCAACAACAATTAGTATTAGCAAATGGCTCCGGCCACTGCTTGGGATTACATATGATTTCTATTCAAAAAAGACAAAGTTTTACTCAAACCAGACCCACATGCTGAACACTTGAGCTCCCCTCCTAGATATAATGAAGTTGAGACAGTACCTATCTTTTATTTAAAAGAAAAATCACTCTCACATTTGAAATCAAGTTGTCTGTTTGCTCTCGGCTGGGTTAGCCATCTGGTGAAAGGGACTTTTGGAGCACTTATGTTTAGGAGAGGAGTTTGGGGGGGGAAATCATTATCCTTTTGTCCTTTTGTGCCTTACTCTTTTAATGTGGTCAAACTTTTTCTAATGTTTTCACAGCAGTTTCTAGTTTTTTTCTTTCTCTTAGATAACACATATGGCAAATAAATTACATTCCTAATACATTTTACAATCAAAATTTGCACTTTTCAGACTGTGGGTTGGAAATTACCTGGTTGAGGCCATGATAGTTCACTGTAAAACAATGAAGATTTAAAGAGTTCATTCTTTTGACCTATTACATATCTTGTCCTTTTAATATGGCTATGCTCTTTTTCAGGTTAAGGAAGAATTAGTTTCCTTTCCACATCTTTGGAAGACATGATTTCTCAGCATGGAGGCTGCGACTCTTATACTTTATTCTGGATCTCCAAACTTCTTCAGCTTTTCCAGCTCCTAGGTTTGCTACAGATGTGCAGCTCTGGGAAGGAGGCCTGTTTTTTGCAGAGCACTGAAATTAAGTGTCTGTTCCTGCTGCCACAAATGGTCACAATTAGGGAGGTTTATCACCTTACAGGGCTGCAGGTTAGACATGTTCGACATTCATCTTACTGGGATACAGTCAAAAAGTTGGCAGCCTACCTTCACATTTGGAGGTTTTCTAGAAGTGCATCCATTTGCTTTATTTTTTCCAGCTTCTCATGTTCCTTGCCTCCTGATCTCTCTTTTTGTCTTTCAAGACAACAATGGCTGATGGGATTTTTCCCATGGGTCAGTGCTCTGACACTGATTCTTCTCCCTCCCTATTCTACTCCCAAGGAATTATGTAATTACATCGGACCACCTAGATAAATCAGGACATGTGCCCTGTCCTAAGCTTGCCTGATATCTACCAGTAGCAATTAGTATTATTGAATGGTTCAGCTACTGCCTGGGATTATATATGATTTTATTTTAAAAAGTTAAGCTTTTACTTAAACCAGAGCCACATGCTGTACACTTCAGCTCCCCTTTTAGATATAATGAAGCCGAGACAGTTTCTGTCATTCACTTAAATAAAACTTCACTCTCACATTTCAAATCAACCTGGTTGTTTTCAATTCCATCTGAAACTCTAATTCTCCTTTGGTACATGTAGAACATATTCACACATTTCAGGGATTAGGGCATTTTTGGAGTCTGTTATTCTGTCTACCTCAATATTATCACCCAGGTCAGAGGAAAGAGGAAATGACATGGCTCTCAGGTGTTTTGAAGGGATGATTCTGGTCTGTGCTTATGGTTCCAATTTGCTTTTATTCCTTTCCACTTCATATCCATGTTCCTTTCATGACTGTTCAGCATGAAGGCTTCAAGATCCAGCATCAGCTGTAGCCAGCAACTTTTCAAAGACTGCTTAATCAGCTTCCATTTTTGCCTAAGTGTGATTCTTTATAATAAATATCTAAATCTATTCATGTATCTACGTATCTATCTGTTGATCTATCTACCCATCTCTGTCTCTCTATCTATCACTTGTCTGATACCTAGTGGTTCCGCATCTTTGAACTCTAATGGATATATTATACAATTCACCCTTAGGTAACTTAGTTGTAAGGGAAATACACCGGTGTCACTGTGACTTTTGGAGGTTAGAGATTGATCAGGGCAAGGTCTATGCTGTAAATAATTTTAGCTAGGGTAGCTATTTGTCCCTTCTCTCCTTTTATTACTTATGTTCATATTTTACAGTCTATAGTCACATGGTCATGCCTAATTTCCAGAGGCAGAAAGTATAATGTTTTGTGTCCTTGGAAGCAAAGGGAAAGTTGATAGTGATGCATAATAGTAATATCTACCACAGGAGAAGAGAGAAGCATGAAGAGAAGATGGTGAGGGGCACTGGCCTGAGGACAACATGCTTTGGTTCTCTCCTTTTTCAGTACCAGTATGAGACAAGTTGGCAAATCACCTTTTTACAAATTGAATCCTTTCTTTAGCCTGATGAAAAAAAGAAACTTGCATTACTGAAGCAGATAGTGGTAGCGCTAGAGAAAAATGTAGATTGTAGGGAAGTTTTCACATACAAGTTTTCATAATATTCTGCCGTAAAATTTAAGCTTCAGTATGAAAAATAGGATATTATGCGATTAAACACCTTAAATACAAAACACGTTACTCAGAGGCAAATAATACATTCCCTTAAACACACTGTGTTAAGGCAAACAGATAATCAGGGGAAATGAACTGAATAGATTTAGGTGTGGGAGAAATTGCCAGCTGGTTTTCATTAAGTAATGAAATTCTTCATGAAAGAGGTGAGATTTAAGGTTCTTTTGTAATGAATTTAGGAAAAAAATTTGGCAGGAGGCTTTTTCTCTAATGTATTGCAAATCTACTAGAAACGTCTAGATTATTTCCTCTCCCCATTTTCTGCCCTCCCACCTGATAATAGGTGGAATGTAGTGGTAGTTATGTTAGCCCCCTCAAATCGTGTAGGTAGTTTAGAAAATGTAGTAGTGTGTACAGAGTTGTGAAATTCCTGTATATAATCGGTATAGACAAGTCTTCCCCATAGGAAGCTCAGAGAGAAACACTGAGAGTTAGAATTGCCTTGAGATTTGACAATCTGGAAATCTTTTGAAATTTAATGGATGCCAACCCTTCACATATTGGAGAGAGCATGTATAATTTATCTTCTCATCCAACTGCATTCAAAAGTTCTGCATTTGTCGATCAGCTGGTGTGCCGATGTGGTTGCCGGAACACCACTCCCTCCAAAAGCACTCACTTAACCACCCACATCCTGGCCCCTGGCCCACTGGCACACTGGCTCCTCTTTGTGAATCAGGAGGAGAGGGTAAACTCAATCAGCTACACACACAGGACACATTCTTCAAATGTGGCTGTCTAGACCATTTCCTTCATACAGTGGCTCAAGGGCCCTTTTATGGAACAATTACTAGGACATTAAATTGCAAGAAGTGGCTTCTTCAACAGATCACTACCAATTTCTGACAGTGATGTTTTAGGCACTTAAAGTTGTTTTCTTCCAAGATCAGAGTGGTTGTTAACATGCCTGTTCACATTAGCTTTAAGTGTGTTCTCTGATAGAGAAACTTGTTACCTTTCACCTCTTCTTTCTCCAGAAAGAAAAAGGTTTTAGTCTTTTCTCCTTGGTGTTTATTTTTGTAGTTGTTGTGGCTGTTTTTCTGGACTGGAATACAAATTTTGGATTGAAAATAGAGTATTAAAAATAAACCCCAGACACCTAGATGCTTCAGCTAGGGTCTGTGAAGTTTGAACTGGTTTTATGAAGTCCACATATTTGAAAAGACATTTAATACTCCTGAAATGAAAATATCTCCATGGCTCCATACTTGTTAGCCAAGTAATTTCATTTGTATGTGTGTATTTTTTCTTTTGGGAAGAAAAGAAAATGTAGAAAAAAGAGCAGAAAAAGGTGACCAATCAGTCACAATAGCAAAATATGTGATAATAGCCATGCAGAAATAAGAACTGAACAGGAGGAATATAAATGAGGCATATATAAATAAACTTATAAAAGAATGCATTTTTTTGAGCTTGAAACTGTGTCTACTTTCATGTTGGGTTTTGAAATGTATGCCTCTTCCTAACATCACAAAAATGTCATCCTACATTTTCTCCTGCTGCTTTTACTAGTACTTTGCTTAGATTCTTAGTCCAGCTGTAATTTATTCTTGTGTATATATTAAAGTAAGCATTAAGTCCATTTATCTCAAAATTCATGTCTAATCTCCTTCTAATTAATTTATGAGACTCTTTTATCAAATTCCACATTTCCTGATATATCTGGATCTGTTTTGGTACATTTACTTTGGTAGTACCATAATGTTTTGGTTACTGTAATTTTGTATTGTGTTTGATATTTGGTAAGTCAGGGAAAGCATACCCTATGTATTCTTTTACAGATGATCTTAAGAATCAACTTATCATATTTATTAAGAGGTCTTATTTGTGATTTGATTAATATTATGCTGAATCTATAGATGTACGTGGGAAAATTGCCAATTTCACATTATCATATCCCCCATGCAAGAATAAGTTCTCTTTAGGTATGTGTGTCATTCCATTCTTGTTGAGTTACTTACACAACCTGATTTGACTGCATTGAGAGAAGATATAGCAACAGAACAGAGCACAACAGAACAGAACACCAGCATGTCTCCAAGATGCCAAGGCCACAATTCCTTTTGTGATTATTGCTCTAGAAGAGGTCAAATTGTTAAGTGTATGAATTTTAAAATTAAGAAAGACAATTACTTTGACCACTGGAATGTGTAATCTCAATCCCCTCATACCCTAAAATGTCAATCCATAATCACTTGTCGTCAGGTAGTAGGTGCGGAGTGTTGTTTTCAGGTGTGCCAGCTTTCCACTCCCTGTTACAGTGCTCTGTGTGGTTGGTGGTAGGCCCGCTCAGGTCGCTGAATCCTAACAAATTTCAAACCAGAGGAAGTATTGGTTTATAAATTATCAACTGCAGTTCTCACACATTCTAACAGTCTCACATCTGTGGGCATTTTACGTGGAAGACAAGAAACAAGAGAAGGTGCTATCTTCGAAGTGTCTTGTAATCGAAGAAGGTCTGTGTTAGAGAAGCACAGAAGGCAAAAAGGGATTACAGAAAGTTGTGTTTGGGCTAACAAGTAGAGCCTCTGCTTTTAAAGCTTGTTCCTTTGAGCCCTGGTGCCAGAAGACTGCTTTGTGAGCTGTCAGTTTCCTGACCTTAGTGCTTTAAGGGCAACGTTTTTTAAAGTGATGCTTTAAATAGAGGAGAAGCGCTTAGGAGAACAATGAGTTAGGGGCTGTGGACCGAAACAGATCTGGCTGCAGATAATCTTACAGAAAAATATTAGATTCTACTTGATGGCTTTGGAGCTGTTTCCCTCACTGCTGGTGATGCTGATGTTCAAGAAGTGTTACTGTCCATGTCCTCTACCAGTCCTGATGCACCCAGGAAATCTACTGCTTAGTCTTATTTTGTAAAAGTTGCATTTCAGGATAGTCACCATGGTATTTACTTTTCTCTCTTTCTAGACACAAGAAGTACACAGGCCTATGTTGTGTCTATCTAGCATAGCCTTTGGTACATTACAAGCTGTCAATAATTATTTGCTCAGTAGAAGAAGAGAAAAAAGAAAAGGAGGAAAGAAGAAAGGAGAATCAAAGAAAAAGATCACAGAATGGTAGGTTGATATTTTTCATTACGTACATTTTTAAACTGATCCAGGGTCTAGAAACAATAGCAGGAACAAAATTCACAGTTTTAGTGGATATAACCCAGAGTAAATAATGGCAACAAACTGGTTTCTAATGAAGTTGGTAATAACATTTGAAAAGTGTAGCAAATACGTAAGGTATACTATAACCACCTCCCTGTGAAATAAAAGCATTTTCTATTTCTGTGGATTTCCAAGTTTAATGATATAACTTTGAAATGTCCTTAACATTAAGTGAGATTCTGGAATGTAGTATTTTTGTGCCCTTTTATTAAAGTAATATACTGTATTGAAATTCAGATATTGCAATTTGACACATAACTTAAATTATGGCTTTTATTAGGGTGGAATTTTTCTTATAGCAGACTTTTATTCTCCAGCTTTTATTTTTCTTTCACTATCCATCTGTAGCATGACAAGGCAAAGCATCAGATGTTTATTAATTGAAGAAGTTGGTTGAGTGTTGATATTCCCAAGCCCTTGAGTTACCTTTGCAGTAATAGTGTCAATGTATCTTCAGACAACTGCAAGTCAAGGTATTTAAGGAGTCTTATTTATTCAATAATTTTGTCTATATGAGTTCTTCTTGGAACACCTAAATATAAGTTGGATGCAATGATTTTGTTTTGAGTGTAATAGCTATTTAATATGCTTCCATTCATGTCATGTCTATTAATTTAATAAAATTATTACATTAATTTTCCTATGCAACACTGACTTCAAAAACTATGAAAAGCTCCTGTGTCAGAGATTCATATTAGCCCTGAAACAATGTATATAATGAAACCAAAACAAAACAATATTTTATTATTAACCTTTTTACCACTTAATTTTTTTTTTGATGAGCAATGTGGTCATTGGTTCTTCTGACCACTATTTGATATCAGATTGTTTACTTAGTGTCAGTGAAGTGAGTCACTGGGAAATTTAAAGAACTGGTGGGAAAGCAGAATGTAGGGAAATAAGTGACTCCCACAGTTTATAAATTTGGGCATCAGGTTTCTCCTTCTTTTTTTTTTTTTTTTTTTGACTACCAGGCCTAAATACTCACTGTACATGACATTGTAGTTCTCAAAAATTACCAAATCTTGATTTAATATGTTGTCTGATTAATGTGATATAATATAATACTCACATTAATTTGGTATAATTTATCCAGTCAACTATAAAAAATTCATTTTTTTTATTAAGAATGATACAATGAACAGAAAGTAAGAAGTCAAGGAAAAAAGGTGTTTTACTTTTATAAAAACTATTAGGCAATATTTGTAGATCATGAGCTTTCGAGAAAAATCTTACTCTGAAGTTAGACTTTTAGGGTGCAAATTCTAGGTGTGTCTTCTGGGGTTAGGGGCCTCAGGAGTAGCATTAAACCTAAGCATCAGTCTCCTTATCTGGAATAGTCCTTAGTATAATTACAATCACTATTTTCAATGTTATAGGAATGATTAATTGAGACAACTTATGTAAAGTATTTGGCATAGTACCTACCATATGGGGAATTCTCAATAAATGGTACCTATTGTATTTTCAATAAATGGTGCCATGAGGCAACAAAAATGTCTAATACACTGTTTTTCCATGTTAATAATATTTTAATATAGTTTTTTAAGAACCTGGAGTTCAGTGCAGTCAGTGGGTTAGAACACTATATATCACTCATTTAAAATGTATTTCTGCCTACAAAATGTACCTTTAATGTAGCCATATGTTATATTTGAAATGAGATATTCTTGTATTTTATTACTTTTTAAGTGAAATAAAACAAAGCT
This sequence comes from Dinomys branickii, assembly GCA_004027595.1. Lineage (NCBI taxonomy): Eukaryota > Metazoa > Chordata > Mammalia > Rodentia > Dinomyidae > Dinomys > Dinomys branickii. Next base: position 14,985 of record PVLD010011018.1, on the reverse strand, counting down.
ACACAAACACACAAAATATATAGTGTAGAAAATTATCATAAGGCAAATAGTTCTGTAACCAATGCTAATTTTACTAGGTGGCATATTGGCAGCCTCTCCAAGGATCCGTTCCAGTCATTAGCACAAGCCTGCCTCGAGTACTATGGTCCCCATGTGCACAGTAAGCTGTTCCTCATGATTTCCACCCAGTGAATATCCTTAGATACTATGTAGTTCAGTCTTTCTCATTAAAAAAAGAGTTGCAGTATCTTTTAGAACTCTTTTCACCGACAAGGTGCTTTTTGGCCATTTCTTTCTTTTTCTTAAGATTTATCTATGAAGAGCCCAGAACATTTGACTTTCCACAGTCAACAGTCAGGATTCTGCTGACTTCCTACTTATGGTGAAGTTCCATATGTTTCATCTTTCCTGAAAAATTTGCAGCAGGATCCAGACACTCAGTTGGATTCAAGTTCAGTCCCTTTTGCAGAACTGCAGGCTTTCATCAGGAGGCATGCAATCCCTGTTATTTGCTCTTTTTAAACGTTTACAACAGTTGAGATTCAAAATACACATACAGTAATTTACTAAGGTTGCAAAAAAGGTAATGCAATCTCTTGCTTCATCTTCATTTATTAGCTGGTATAATTTTATAAGACAATGTTTCCTCTCATCTCCTATTTGGTTACCTAGTAACTTAGTTCTTAAGGTAGGGACAGTCTAAATGTTTGATTCTTTTATTTATTCGATTTTCAACATTATAGTGGCCCTCAGTCATTTTCAAAAGATGACCAATTAGTTTTAAATAACCTTGGAAAATCTTGGATTTAAAAATATTTGATAGATTTAAAGGGATTGTTAATTTTATCCTTAATACTTTATTTTGTCCTATCATCAGTCAATGAGAGCTTCTTTCAGTTTGGCTCTGAAATCTTTTGACATTACAGAATGGTCTTTCCTGAATTTCTGGTATGTGCAAATATTGCAGATCATCTTGGACATTTCTTACTCCAGACCAAGAATAAGCCACTTCTCTCAGATGCCCCAGTATTTATAAGAAATGGGATCTAAAGACCAGAATCTAGGGTCCAAACTTACTCATTGGACCTGAATTTGACATAGATTCTGATTTGTTCCTAGTGAATTCCTTTAAAAACTTCTGATACAGGACTACAGGGATTTTAATTTCCTTTTCCACATTACATATGTGTTTCCTCCCATCTACACAGAGAATCCTGGTTCCCAAGAACTGGGGAAGTGATAAAATAGAATGGTCCAGAATATTCACTTTTTTTAATGTTACACATACATCAGTCTCAGAATAGCAAAATTAAGAGAGTCTATCTGATTTCTGAAAGCAGTTAAATATACCTCTATGTCTATCTCCATTCTTCCTCTATTTTTAAAGAATTGTGCGATATCTACATTAGCATATTATATAGTCATTAATGTCTAGGATATAGTTCTCCATTAATTAATTCTATGAGTAAATGTGTATCTAATGCACTCCCGAAGTTTTATGTCAGTGTCCCTTTATTCCTATCAGTTACTGAAGCTTGTCTTTAGTAAATTCCAAAGGAAGGACCAGTGGGAATGACATTTCCCGAGTGCCTACCGGTTGATTACTTTTTGTCTGTGGCATTTACTCAGTTTTTCATTTTCTTCCCTTACGTATCTTTCTGTGTTGACTTCCTTGTCTATTGTCATCAATGTGCTGCTGTCAAATACGGAAAGAAATCTTGTCCTTTGTGGCAGCATGGATGAATTTGGAAGACACTCACATTAAGTCAGATAAAGCAGACACAGAAAGGCAAAGACAGCACGAGCTCATTTATGCATGGCATCCGAAAGTGCTGAACCCACAGAAGCATCTCAGACCAGAGTGGCAGCGTCCAGAGTTCATGCAGGGCGAGATGGGCACTGCAGCATACAGATTCAGGAGATCTATTTTACAACGCGGCAATATATTCAACATGGCATATAACAATGTAATACATTCTTGAAAAATTGCTGGGAGAATAGATTTCAATGTTCACACCATACAAAATGACATAGTATGGTGGAAAATGGAAATGTTATTACATTTTGGTTCTCTGTAGTAAAAATATGTGTGTCAAGGCATCATGCTGTTCACTGTAGATACTGTACATGCAACTTTTATAACTCTTCTGCCTCAGCCTCCCAACTGCTGGGATTACAGGCATGTGCCACCATGCCTGACTTGGCCTGTACTAATTTTGCATAGATGAAAAATGATATATTTTCCTGTTTTATAAAGCCACTAATTTTACTAAATTATGTTACATATTGTTTGTCTGGATCTATATTCTCGGGTCTTGTGTTCTCCTAATGTATTGTTCCATTTTTTTAATTTTAGGAAAATTTTCTTAAATTATAGCGCTAATATTTGTTTCTTTTCTTTTTTTGTTTTTTGAGGAATCACTGGACTACCACCAATACTTGTCACTTTCTCTTCTTTTCTCATTCGCTTTAATGATCTTCAGTTTTTAAATTGAGGTAAAATTATGTAACCTTAGATATATCGTTGAACCACTTTAAGTGTACAACTCAATGGTACTGAATACATCTACCATGTCATGCACCCACCACCGCCAGCACTATCCAGCTCCAGAACAGTTCATCCTCCCAAGCTTCACCCATTAAACGATTCCATAGTACCTCCCCACTTTTCATTCGCTTTTGGTTTTTGAAAGCTTTCACCAAAGGCGTTGTTGTTTTGTTTATTGACTTTATTTCTTAGCTTTATTGATATTTAATTGACAAATAAAACTTACACATATTATGTATACAACATATCTTTTTAACAATTAATTTTATTGGTACATTTTAGATATACATAATGATAGCATTCATCCTAGGGAATTTGTACCTGTACATGATAGATCTTGATTTCTCTCTTTTCCCTCACTTCCCTTGAACCCCTCTTGCCCTCTTTATGTACACAAACTTTGTTTCCATTTTTCCTTCTGTTCTTTTTTTTTTTCTTGTCCCTTTTTCCTTTTCCACTCCCTGTTCCCAGTCCTCTTTCCTATTTGAACATTTTCTTCCTATTTCACATTATCTATTATACACTTTCATCCTTGTTTACCTTTTCTATTCCTCACACCAGAGAAGCCATGCATTACATGGACATATGTGTTTGATTTATTTCACTTAAGAGTAAGAGTTTCAAGGTATGTCCATTTACCAAGAAATGTCTCAAGTTTATCCTTCTTCTGGCAGAGTAGTAAGTACTCCACTGGATTCATCTTCTTTATCCATTCATCGGTTGATGGGCATTTGGGCTATTTCCAAGATTTAGCTAGTACAAACTGTGGTACTATGAACATGAGTGTGCATATATCGCTGTGGTTTGATGTTTTTAATTCTTTGGGGAAGATACCAAGAAGGGGAGTAGTTGAGACAAATGGAACCTCTAGTTTTAGTTTTGTGAGGAATCTCCACAATGATTTCTAGCAGTTGTATCAGTCTACACTTCCACCAACAGTGGAGTAGAGTACCTTTGTCCCCACTGCCACAGCATCATTTGTTACTGGTTGTTTTTTTGGTAAAATCCATTCTTTCTGGAGTGAGATGGAATCTCAGTGTTGTTTAATTTGCATCTCTTGAATGATTGGTGATGCTGAACATTTTTTTCATATATTTATTAACCACTTGTATTTCTTCATCTGAGAAATATCTATTAATTTCAGATGCCCATTTTTGGAATGGGTCTTTAAATTGGGGTGGTCTGTTTTTTTAGTTATTTATATGTTCTAGATATTAGTCCTTTTTCTCAGGAACAGATGGCAAAAGCTTTTTCTCAGTCTGTGGGTTGTCTCTTCACTTTTTTGGTGGTTTCTATTGCTGTGAAAAAGTTTTTAAATGGGATCCCAATTGTCGATTCTTTGTGATTTTTTTGTGCAATTGGAATTTTGTTCATAAAGTCTTTGGCTACATCTATATCTTCAAGATTTAAAAGCCACATCCAGAGAGACAAATATTTCATGATCAAACTTCTGTGAAACCTAGAAAAGTCAAACTCATAGGTGCAGAGAAGAAAACCACAGTTAACAGGGGGTGGGATATAGGGAAAATGGAAAGATGTTCACCAAAGGATGCAAATTTCAGCAATGCAAGATAAATAAATTCTAGTGATCAGCCAATATAACAAAGATGAATAAAGTTGACAATATATCGTATACATGAAATTTTCTAAGAGAGTAGATCTTAAGTGCTCTTGCCATAAACAAACTATTATAACTAAGCAAGATGATGGACACTTTAGTTAGTTTGGCTGGGGCTATCATTTCACAGTGTACACATCAAGATATGTTGTGCCTAACAAAGGAAGTAAAAGACCTTTATGTTGAAAACTACAGTACTCTAGAAAATTAGATCAAAGAGGATATCAGAAAATGGAAAGATATGCCTTCTTCTTAGAGATATGCCTACTCTATATTCAGATTTAGCATTTCTGTTTTAATATTTATATCATTGACCCATTTCAATTTTAGTTGAGTGCACGGTGAGAGACATGGGTCTAGCTTTAGTCTTTGGCACATGGAAAGCCAGTTTTTCCAGCACCATTTATTAAAGAGGTTATTTTTCTTCCAGTGAAGGTGCTTATTCCTTTGCTCAAAGATAAGGTAACTGAGTATATTTGGAGTTGTTTCTGCATGTTCTAATCTGTGAACATGGGATCTCTTTCCATTTATTTCTGTGTTCAGTTTCTTTAACTAGTGTTTGAGGGTTCAGTGTATGGTACTTTGGCTTCCCCGATTAAATTGATTCCTAAGTATTTTTATTATTTTTGATGCTATTGTTAGTAGAATTTTTTTTCTGAATTTCACTTTAGATAGTTCATTGTTAGTGAATAGAATACCCCAAACAGATTTTTGTATGTTTACTTTGTATCTGAAGTTTTCCTAAATTTATTTATTAATTTTAGTAGATTTTTTGTGGTCTCTTCTTAATATATATATTCATGTCATCTGCAAACAGAGACAATTTTGCTTCCTCTTTTCTAAATTGGATGCTTTTTTATTTTAAGGAGAAAAACCAAAAATAAAATAACAACAACAACAAAAAGACAAAAAACAACACAAAAACTTTAAAAATGGTGTAGAATTTCAAAACACAATGATAGGAAATCAATAATGGTTGTTGTATTACTCATTATTTTCAAAGTAGTTGCTCAAATTACCAGATATGGACATACAAAATTGATCACACAACTAAGCATTAACTGTTCTTTTCAATAAACCGATAGAAATCTGTAGTAAAATTATCTTTACTATCTTGTGTGTGGAGAGATTGTATATACATATATATGTGTGTGTGTGTGTGTGTTCCTTCTTTTCTTTTATCCCTCATCCCAGTTGTTCTTTCCTACTGAGCAATTTCTTTTCCTTTCACAATATCTATTGTACTTTTCAGTTTTATTTACTCTTTCAGATTTTTACACTAGGGAGACAATATGATGTTTACACATTTACACATGTGGGTCTGATTTATTTCACTTATGAGTACAGTCTCTAGTTGCATCCATTCACCTATAAAGGCCTTGAGTTTATCCTTCTTTATAGCTTAGTAACATTTCATTGTATAAAAATAATACATTTGTCTTATCCACTCCTCAGGTGATGGGCATTTAGGTTGTTGCCAAAATTGTGCTATGACAAATTGTGCTGCTATAAACATGGATGCACATATGTCTCTGTGGTATGTTTTTATTTTTTTCTGGAAAAATACTCAGAAGGGGAATGGCTGGGGTAAATGGACCTCTAATCCTAAATTTTTGAGGACTCTCCAAACAGATTTCCAAAGTAGTTGCACCAGTCTACATTGCCACCAACAGTGCAGAAGAGTTCCTCTTTACCCACAGCCCCTTCAGCATTTGTTGATTGATTTCCTGATGCTAGCCATTCTTTCTGGGGTGAGATGGAATCTCAGTGTTGTTTTAATTTGCATCTCTGAAATGACTAATTATGTTGAACATTTTTTCCATGTATTTATTTGCCACCTGTATTTCTTCATCTGAGAAGTGTGTGTTCATCTCAGATGCGTGATTTTGGATTGGGTCTTTGATTTTGAGGGGTCTGAGTTTTTTCAATTCTTTATGAGTTCTAGATGTAAGTCTTTTGTCTGAGGGTCAGTTAACTAAAATATTTTTCCACTCTATGGATTGTCTTTTCACTCCATTGGAGATTTCTTTTGAAGTACAAAAGCTTTTTAATAGGATGAGATCCAAGTTATTTGTTCTTTGAATTGTTTCCCGCACAGTTTGGGTTTTTTTCATGAAGACTGTATCTATCCCTTTGTCTTCAAGATTTTACCTACTTCTTCCAGTGGATTTGGTGTTTCTCCTTTAATACTTAAATCTTTGATCTATTTTGACTTTTGTTTAGTGCATGCTAGTAGACATGGGTCTAGTTTTAGTCTTCACCACGTAGAGAGCCAATTTCCCCAGCATCATTTATTAAAGAGGCTGTCTTTCTCCCAGTGAACATGTTTGGCCCCTTTGTCAAAGACAAGGTGGCTGAGTATGTTTGTATTTGTGTCCACATCTTGTAATCTATTCCACTGGTTTAATTTTTTTATCAGTACCATGCTGACTTCATCACAATAGCTTTTAAGTATAATTTCAGGTCAGGGATTGTGATGCTTCCTGACTTGTCTTTGTTTCCCAGGATTGCCTTTGCTATTCTAATTGTCTTCTGGTTCCAGATGAATTCTAAGAGTATTTTCTTTACTTCTGTGAGGTATGCTAATGCTATTTTGACTGGGATTGCATTAAATCTATATAACAATTTTGGAAGTATCACCATTTTCACTGTTGGTTCTTCCTATACATGAGTAAGGGATATCTGTACATTTTCTGATACTCTCTTCAATCTATTTTTTCAGGGTACTGCAATTTTATAAATTTTTTATTTACTTTGTTAGATTGAGTCCTAAGCATTTTATTTTTTGGATGCTATTGTGATGGGTGTAGTTTTCCTAATTTTTATCTCAATAAGTTTGTCATTTGTTACAATAATGCTGTTGATTTTTGAATATTGATTTTGTATCCAACCATGCAACTGAATTTTGTTATTAACTCTATGAGTCTTTTGTTGGAGTTTTTGGGTCTTCTATGTAGAGTATCATGTCATCTGCAAGTAATGATAATTTAACTTCTTCCTTCCCTATTCTAATTCCTTTTACTTTTCTCTCTTTTCTAATTGCTCTGCTTAGTGTTTCCAGAGCTATGTTGAAAGGGAGTGGTGAGAGTGGACCGATTCTATTTAGAGTGAAAGTTTCGTTTTTGTCCATTTAGTATGATGTTGGCTATTGCTTTGTTACAGATGGCTTTTATCTGATAGAGATAAAGACTATCTATTCTAATTTTCTGTTGGGTTTGTATTGTGAATGAGTGCTGGACTTCATCAAAAACTTCTCTGCATCTATTGAGATGATCATGTGATTTTTGTCTCTTTTGTTGATATGGTGTATTACATTTATTTATTTGCATATGTTGAACCACCCCTGCATTCCTGGAATAATTCCACTTGATCATGATGTATAATCTTCTACATGATTTGTTAAATTCTGTTTGCTTAGTATCTCATTGAGGGTTTTTGCCTCTATGTTTATTAGGGAGATTGACCTATAATTCTCCTTTCTGGTTGTATCTTTCTCTGGTTTTGTTGTTAGGACAATAGTTGCCTCTAGGAAATAGTTCTGGAGTCTTGCTTCCCTTTAAATTTCATTAAAGAGTTTGGTGAGTATTGGCAATAGATCTTTAAATTTTTTGTAAAATTCAGCTGTGAATCCATCAGGACCTTGGATTTTCTTGGTTGGTAAGTTTTAGTTATATTTTCAGTGTCATTAACTGATAATTGGTTATTCAAAATTTTTATAATTTTTTTTACCAAAGGGATCTTAAATTTTATTTCACAGGGATCTTAAATTTTATTTCACTTTTTTGGGTGATGTTGGGTTCATCCGATGGCCTTGTGTGTGCCAGGCAACCAACCTATCACTGAGCTACAGCACTAGCCCTACATGATACAATTTACTTTAAAGGTCTACTTTAATGAAGTAGATGACAAAGATCCTAGACTTTATAAGAGATGATATTGTCTGATCTTATCCATAGAAACACTTGCTGATAAGGATAATATTCACCAATGTCGCATGCATGGTGTTTTATTCTTTGAAGAATGGTTTGAAAACATCATACTGAAGCTAAAAAGAAAATTTGAAGTAAACAGTTTTATGAAGATGAGTTGTAACACAGTGATGCTTGTTTACTCTAAGGAATCCTGATCTTAGAGCATATAAAGTACCAGTTGGCACCTAGGTTTCCCAAAGAGGTGTGTATCATTTTTCTGCTGTCTGCACAGACTTCTTCTCATTAGCTGCCTTCTGCTTTTGTTGCATGATCACAGAGTCCCTCTACTCTCTCTGAGAAGTAGTCAGGCTATCCTCTTTTCTTTCTCCCTTGCTTACTTCCTGCGTTTACTTCATATTGTTTTGGCGAGCAAGTTTTTGTTGATTGCCGTCGGACATGCCGACCACCCCACAGGACCTAGAGGAGAGAGGCTCAGACAAGCAATGGCTCCCTCCCATGCTCAGTGGCTTCGGCCCCTTGTTACCCTGGAAGTCTGAACCTACTCAGGCTCTCTGTGGGGTGATGCCTCCTTTCCCACTGCTGGCAGTGCCATCCACCTTTTATATCTTCTTGATTCAGCTTTGGTAATTCATATGTATCTAGGCATCTGTCCATTTCTTTTGTGTCTTCCATCCTATGAGAGTACAGATTTTTGAGGTAGGTATTGATCTGAATTTCCACAGGATCTGTCTTGACTTCACTCTTACCATTCCTGAATGCATCAGTTTGAGCCTTTTCTTTCCTTTTTCTAATAAGATTGGCTAAAGTTTTGTCAATTTTATTATTTTCTCAAAGAACCAACTCTTTGATTAATTTTTGTATTGTTTTCTTCATTTCCATTGTGTTAATTTCTGCTCTTTATAATTTCCTCCCTTTTGATGACTGTGGGCTTGTCTTGCTCTTCTTGTTCTAAGAGCTTGAGGTATAACATTAGATTGTTTATTTGTGCTCATTGCGTTTTCCTCATGTAAGAATTCACTGCTATAAGTTTTCCACTTAGGACTGCTTCAGTTCTATCCCATAGGTTCTGGTATGTTGTGTCTGCATTTTCATTTAGTTGTAGTTTTTAATTTCTCCGTTTTTTTTTTTTTTTTTTTTGGCAGTACTGGGGATCGAACTCAGGACCCTGTGCTTGCTAGGCAGGTGCTTATTCCACTGAGCTATATCCCCAGCCCCTAATTTCTCCTTTTATTTCGTCTGTGACCCATTCATTGTTTATGAGGGCATTATTTAATTTCCATGTGTTTATGGGTTTTTTGTGGTTTCTTTTGCCATTCATTTCTAATCTCATTGCACTATAGTCAGATATGCATGAGATAATTTCAATTCCTTTGCATTTACTTAAGCATGTTGTTGGGCTAGTATATGGTCTATTTTAGAGAATGTTCCATGTGCAGCTGTGAAGAATATTTATTCTGATGATTTTTATGGTTGATACATTATGTCAACTTGGAAAGTCTAAAGGTTTGGCTAAGTGACTCAACAGTTCTAAGTGACTCAACAGTATCTTGGGGTAAAAAAGACATGCTTTTACCCATCTGAGATGCTGTTTATTGTGTAAATTTAAAAAGTTTAAAAGGTTGACTATGTGACTCAGCAGGGATCCAGTGTGCTTACTTTATATTCATCCTGAGCCTGTACAAGAGGAGAGCATGGAGATTATGTGAGTGTTACATGCCCCCTGGGTGGGGGTAGCTTGCTTACAATATTAAAAAAACAAAAAAGAGGCTTGCTCTTAGCCACTCCTCCCTTTTGCTCTGGTTACCTCCTGTCTTCTGCTACCATGAACTGTTGCCCCCTTCCATGTGCCATTCTGCCTTGGAGCCAGCTAAATATAAAATAAAACCTTCATAAACTACAAACTAAATAAACCTTTTCTCCCTTAATATTGGGCATCACATATTTTGTCTCAACAACAACAAAAAAAAAACTAAGATAAAATTTGGTACCAGGAGTGGGGTCATTGCTGTGATTATACCTAACTACGTGGTTCAAGAGCCTTTAAAAATGGCTTTTGGGGAGAGTTTAAAAAGATTTGGAGTATTTCCCATCTATTTTCTGGGGGCAGAGCAGACGACCTACAACTCTGCTGCCATTACAGTCTGAGTCTCCTCCCTCCAAGCAAGTGGTGCAGACAGGAGATCCTTACTCAGAAGGCCTGCAAACTGCCCTCACTGGGGTGCACATGTGGGCTCTCCTTGTGCATGCCCAGCACTGAGTGAGGTACTGGAGGGGGTGCTCCATGAGCCACTGACACGATGGTTTGGGTCTGGGCTTCATTTGCACCCTGACCTCCTGGAGGTCACAGACAGCCAATCTGTGATCCCTGTTGGTGGCGCATCTGGATGCTATGAGTGTCCTGAACTGCCTGGAGACAAAGAATCATGTGGTCCACTAACTGTTGACCCTGCAGTTTGTGTCTGGGTTTTGCCTGTACCCTGAACTGCCTGGGTGACAGGATGACTGGTCTGGGTTTACACCACCAGTACAACCAGATGCTGGGTCATGTACTTGCTCTGAACTGTCAGGGGTTGCTGGATCAGATGGTCTGCCATCAACTGACACCACAGTTCACATTGGAGACCTGGGAGAACTAGGTACACTTCACCACCTGCCGAAAGATGCAAGACTAAGCAGCACATCTCAGCAGACACTGAGGGGCAGGACACTTTTGCTGAACTGCCAGAGAAGAGGGAGACTGAGCGTTATGCCTCCAGCATCAAACATGACAAAGCAAAGACTAAAGCACGATCTCAGAACTCTACCCCACTCAGAAAAAGTCCAGGAGACACTGATATAAGAGTACTTGGTAAACACAAACCAGAAATTGCTGAAATGATTGAAATGGAAGTAAAGAAACAACTTGATTAGGCCATAGAAGAGATCAGATCAGAAATCATATCTCAGCCAAAAAAAAGAAATGACAATAATAATGAAAGAAAGGGTCCATAAATCTAGAGAAGAAACAGATAAAAAAGTAGATGAACATAGGCAACAAAAGGAAATATTACATGAGGAATATAGGAATGAATTAGAATGCATGAAACGGACTTAAAGAGATTTCCAGGAAGTCAAAACTTCCACTGAAAGCTTGCAAAACCACTTGAATGAAGCCAAAGACAGAATTTCATATCTTGAAGACAGCATGGTAGCTAGTGATCATGAAAAGAAGGATCTCTTAAAATCAACAAGGAACCAGGAAAAATCAATTCAACAGGTGCAAGATGAGGCAAAGAGAAATAATGTCAGACTAACAGGAGTCAATGCAACAGCAGGAGACAATACAAATGACATATAAAGAATATTTACAGAAATAATAGAAGAAAGTCTCCCAAGCATGGAAACAGAACCTGAGACACAAGTAAATGAGGCACATAGAACTCCTACTAGTCACAACCATAATGCAACTACACCCAGACATGTAATAATCAAGATCCCAGATCTCCAGCAAAACAAAGAATATTAAAAGCTATTACAGAAAAGAAACAAATCACCTATAAAGGAAAGCCCATCAAAATCACAGCAGACTTCTTAACACAAACCATCAAATCGAGAAGACCTTGGAGCAAAGTATTACAGGTCCTAAGACAAAACAGCTTCCAACCAAGATTGATGTACCCTGCCAAACTATCCTTCAAGTTTAATGGAGAAATAAAATATTTCCATAGCAAAGAGCAACTGAAGAAGTTCATGAGTGCCAAAGCATCCTTACAAAATGTACTAAAACACATTCTAGACAGAGAAGAAAATGACCATAATTTTGAGAACAACAATAGAAAGGAACCCTCAAGAAGAGCAAGCAATTAAATAGGGAGAAAAAGTAAGAAACCAACAGTAAGTAAATAACATGACAATGATAAGCCAACATATATCGTTATAACCATGAATGTAAATGGCCTCAATTCACCAGTCAAAAGAAACAGACTGGCAGAATGAATTAAGAAACAAAATCCAACAATATGCTGTATACAGGAAACACATTTTACTCAAAAGGAAATCCATAGACTGAAAGTCAAAGGATGGAAAACAATACTCCATGCAACAGGAACCCAGAAAAAGGAAGGAGTAGGTATTATGTTTGCAGACAATGTAAACTTCAAACTGAGAACAATTGAGAGAGATAAAGAAGGTCACTAAATGTTTGTTAGGGGAAAACTGAAAGAGGATGAGATACCAATCCTAAACATATATACACCAAATATCAGAGCACCAAACTACAAAAGACAAATCTTAGCAGGCATGAAAACCCATAGAATCAATAACACTATTGTAATAGGGGAACTCAACACCTCTTTGACACAAAGACATAGGTCAACTGAACAAAAAATCAGCAAAGAAATAACAGATCTTAACCAAAGCTGTGAAAAAAATGGACTTAGTAGATGTATACAGAGTGTTCCACCCCACTATAACAGCATACACATTTTTCTCAGCTGCATATGAGACTTTCTCTACAACAGACCACATTCTAGCCCACAGAGAATACCTACCCAAATGCAAAAGAATTAAATTTATGCCTTGCATATTATCTGACCACAGTGAAATGAAATTGGAAATTAATGACAAAAGGAACTCCAAAACCTCCATAAACACTTGGAAATTAAACAACAACCTCCTGAACAACCAATGGGTCACAGAAGAAATTAAAGAAGAAATTAAAAAATACCCACAAACAAAAAAAATGTAGATACAACTTAGAGGAATCTGTGGGATGCAATGAAAGCATCCTCAGGAGGAAATCTAGAGTGGTGAACTCACACCCAAGGAAAACAAAAAGAGAACAAATAAATAGCCTAAGAACAAATAAATAGCCTGCTGTACCTCAAACTTTTAGAAAAAGAAGAACAAGTCAAGCCCAAAGCCCAAAGAAAGGAGGAGATTATGAAGACCATGGCAGAAATTAATGCAATTGAGATGAAGAAAATCCTACAAAAAATACATGAATCAAAGAGTTAGTTCTTTGAAAGCATAAATAAAATTGAAAAATCCCTAGCCAACCTTAACAAAAAAAGAAAGGAAAGAACTCAGATTCACACAATAAAGAATGAAAAGGATGAAATTACTATAGATTCTACAGAAATTCAGATCATTAATACATACTTTGAAAACCTATATTCCTATACAAAACTCAGAAGAAATGAACACATTCTTAGATAGGCATGAATTACCAAGGTTGAGTCAAGAAGATATAAGAATCCTGAACAACCCAATATCAATTAATGAGATTGAAAACGTCATTAAAAACTTACAAACAAACAAACAAACAAACAAAAAAACCCAGACCCCGATGGATTCACAGCAGAATTTTGCAAGAAATTCAGAGAAGATTTAATACTAACACTCCTCAAACTCTTCAATGAAATGGAAAAGGAAGCAATTCCCTCTAACTCATTTCTGAAGGTATTATACTGATACCAAAACCAGAGAAAGACACAACCAAGGAGAACTACAGACCAATCTCCCTAATGAATATAGATGCAAAGATACTCAATAAAATGCTAGCAAATAGAATGCAGCAAATCATCAAGAAAATCATACAACATGACCAGGTAGGATTCATTCCAGGAATGCAGGGATGGTTCAATATTCGCAAATCAATTAATGTAATACACTATATTAATACAGTCAAAGACAAAAACCACATGATCATCTCAATAGATGCAGAGAAGGCATTCGATAAAGTCCAACATACATTCATGTTAAAAGCCTTAGAAAAAATAGGAATAGATGGCCTCTACTTCAATCTGATCAAAGCCATCTACAGCAAACCAACAGCCAACATCATACTAAATGGACATAAACTGAAAACTTTCACTTTAAAGTCAGGAACAAGACAGGGATGTCCATTACCACCACTCCTATTCAACATAGTTCTGGAAGCACTAGCCAGAGCAATCAGAAAAGAGAGAGAAATAAAAGGAATAAGGATAGGAAAGGAAGAAGTCAAACTATCACTATTTGCAGATGACATGATACTATACACGGAGGACCCCAAAAACTCCACAAGAAAACTCCTGGAATTAATTGACAAATTCAGCAGAGTAGCCGGATACAAAGTCAACACCCAAACATCAATAGCATTCCTATACACGAACAACAAACAGACTGAGAGAAAAATCGAGGAAACCATACCCTTTACAATAGCAACCAAGAAATTGAAATACTTAGGAATCAATCTAACAAAGAATGTGAAAGATTTATTCAGTGAAAACTACAGTACTCTGAAAAAGGAGATTGAAGAGGATTTCAATAAACGGAAAAACATCCACTGCTCATGGTTAAGAACTAACATTGTAAAAATGGCCATACTACCAAAACTGTTGTACAGATTCAATGCAATTCCCATTAAACTACCATTAGCATACCTCACAGATCTAGAGAAAATATGCCTCAAATTCATCTGGAACCAGGAGAGACCCAGAATAGCAAAAGCAATCCTGGGCAATAAAGAAAAGTCAGGTGGAATCACAATCCCTGACCTGAAATTATACTACAAAGCAACTGTAATAAAATCAACCTGGTACTGGCTAAAAAGCAGACCTGAGGATCAATGGAACAGGCTGGAAGATGCAACCATAACGAAAAACCCACTCAGCTACCTAATATTTGACAAAGGGGTCAACAAAATCCACTGGAAAAAAGAAGGCCCGTTTAATAAATGGTGCTTGAAAAACTGGCTTGCCTCTTGCCGAAAACTGAAAATAGACCCCAGTCTATCACCATGCACCAAACTCAGGTCAAAATGGATCACAGACCTCAATATTAAAACAGAAACTCTAAATCTATTGGAAGAGAAAGTAGGTAAAAATCTTGAAGACATAGGAGTAGGCAGAGAGTTCATGAACAAA
>PVLD010011017.1:0-67502 GCA_004027595.1 Dinomys branickii | reverse complement strand
AGCAGAAATGAAGATAACTTTATATTATACAGCATCCAGTGCAAATTCCCTACTATCTTATCTATAATTTGGTATTTCCTTTAATGTTTTCGTGTTAACTAATGTGAAGATAACTATGTAATACAACATCCAGTTCTAATTCCCTACTATATTCTGTATAACTTTGTATTTTCTGTATTGTTTATGGCTTTTCTGGTTCTTATGTCTCCATTCTTTTGTCTTTAAAATTAAAAAAAATAAATAAATAAATAAATAAATAAAATTTTGTTGAAAAGCTTTTAATTCTCTCTTGGATCTGCAGGCTGGCTAGGGCAAGTTCAGGTCACAGTCGCTGAAGATTTACATCACAGGCCTAGAGTCAGGTAGGACAGTTATACACCACAGGTTCCTGTTGAGCCTCTGGGGAGGCTGGGGCACTCTGAGGAGGTGACAGTAGTTTTGACTACACAAGTGGGCTGAGAACTGGAAGAAGGTGCCAATGCAAAGGCTTTTAGGAGAAAGTTAAACAGAGACGGGGGCGGGGAACAAGTTCAAGGGAGGCAGTTAGCTTGGAGCAGTAAGAGAAAGGGCAGGAGGAGAAGGCTGTGGACTGTGGCCTACCTAGCAGCCCTAGAGAGGGCAGGAGATGGACCTCATTGTCACACGGCAGTCAGGGAGGGTAGTTCTGCTATGAATGTTTAATCTGGGACCAGAGCAGCAGCTACCATGGAGGAAACTTTTATCATAGTGACAGAAGTACTAGGGGACCAAACCTATTAAATTAGCACAGTTAAAGACCCTGGTCTCATCACACTATGAAGATCACAGTGGGCAAAGCGTGTCCCATAGCTGTACCCAAAGTGAAAGGATAGAAAAGTATCTGTGTTTTGTGAGAATAACTCAAAGTTACAGTGATGAAGGATATAGGTAATAGGAGGGAAGAATTTGAACCAATCATTCATCACATCCTCCATGGTAATTTGTGAGCTATGGGTTGCCAGGTGGTTCTGTCTTCCTGCCTCCTGAAGCTTGAAGCTTTTCCTAAGGCCAGTGTGCCAAGCAATAGCATCAGCAGCTTCTTTGTGAAGGGGAGGGTGGAAAGCCAGGCCAGCTACTAGTTTGAGGCAGCAAACCTGTCTCGACCTCCAGCTCATCTGGGGTACTTTTACCCTCTGCTCACCAAAAAGATATGAGCTCTCTATTGCTCCGCTTGGAATCAGGCAGGCCAATTTTTTTCACTGCATTTTCGGTCCTCCATCACAGAGAAGTTAACCTTACTGAGCACAGCTGTGTTCTTTTTTTTTTTTTTCTAAAGCTTTGCAGTATTTTTCTTTAATACATTATGTATACTGGCCATTGGTTTGGAGCAGGGGGAAGGGGGTTCCTTCAACCATGAACTTCCAATGTTGTGACCAAAAGCCCTGGAATTGAATATAGAAGATCTTATTTCCTGTGATAGCTTTTTAAAATAAGATGTTTTAACATATCTTGGTGCTTAAGTATTCCTACATTTAGTACATTACAAAAAATCAGTTTCAGGAAAGATAGACACAAATGTTCCAATTCAGAGCATTTTTTAAAGTAATCAGGTAGTATTAAAGGAAAATAGCCAGGAAATTAGGTCATTAAAGTAAATTACCAAAATGTATATATTAAATATTAGTGATTTTATAACAGACTGTCTTCTTTATTCCTTATGCAAATTTTATCATCTCTTTGTTGTCTGACTTTTTACCATGGAAAATTTCAATATATAGAAAGTGTACTAAACAACGGCCTCTGTGTATCAATCCCTGAGCTTTTGTAATTTTTAATCATGATAAATCTTGTTTCATTTATACCACAGGTTGGGAAGGTACGATCCACAGACCACATCTAACCTATTGCCTCCTTTTGTGAATAAAACTTTATTGGAACATAGCCAAGTTCTGTGTTTCCATGCTGGCTGTTCCACTATAGGAGTTGAGTATATGCAGCAAAGGCTGAACACCCAGCAAAGCCTAAAATGCTTGTGGAGTCCTTTAAAGAAAATCCTGCTGACCTCCTGACTATACTCTCACCAACTCATCTGAGAAAAACCTTTTTTGACATTATATATAAAAACATTTCAGTATATTTTTAAGAGATAATGACTTCAAAAGAAAACCAATATCACTGTTCTAAAACATTAGTAATAATTCACTTTTACAAAACTCCAGCTGAATAAGAACAAGTGAGAATTCCTTAATATTTCTTTTTCTACCCAATGCATTATTTAGGTCCACTCATGTCTACAATCCATTTTATTACCTTTAAGAAGCTGCACACGTCTTATTTTCACGAATAGTCTATTCTAAATAATATGAACACCATTAACTACTTTAGCTGAAGAGGGTCTTATCTAATACATTATTATGAATTTAACAAAGCATATAAGAAAGTTAGATTTTCTGTGAAAATATATATTAAGGCAATCTCACATTATTTAAATGTAAAAGTATTAGCATTTCTGCTACATTGGTTTTTCTTTAGAAACCAAGATGTTTGTTTTCTTTTGAAGTTTTAAAAGATTGTTAAGCATTTTTAATAATAACTTTTTTTTCAGTGCTGGGGTTCAAACCCAGATCTGTGCATGCTTGGTAAGGGAGAGCTATAATGTGAGCCCCTAAATAATAACATTTCATATTGAAATGGTTCCTTATAGTTAACATGTCAATTTTACAGAGACTAGTTCATTTAATATTTACAACCTAAGGAGGTACAGATATTCTTACTAAATGATTCCACTCAGATGTATACTTAGGTCATCTGTTCAAAGCCCACCACCTATGCTGCTGAATCTCACTCACGAATCTTACCACAGAGCAATTTTAAATCAGCTGTATCACTTTTTAGAGGCTTTGGTTGTATAAACAGACCATGCTATGCCAAGTCTTACTACTTCACTTTCTAGATATGCCAAAGATACGTATCTATGCAGTGAAGGTACTGGAATAAACTCTTAGGAAATTTGTATCTTGAGAACTTAAAGTTTCAAACACAGAGTGCTGTATCTTTCAAATTCAAAAGGCAAGAAGGAACCTGTTGTATAGTTCTCATCAACTTTTACATCCCGTGGTGGGTCAAGGACACTAAGGAGGACGTGACCTTAGGTAGAGCTCAGAGAAATGGCTAATTTGAGGGTTAGGAGGTACATGGTAGACCTGGAACATCTCACTATGCTGGAAAGTACAGAAGAGTCTCCTAGCTGGGCATGGCAGTGCATATGCTAATCCTCAGACGCAAGTTTGAGCCCAGCCCGGAACTCAGTGAGTCCCTATCCAAAATGAAAAGAAAAAGGGCTGGAGATATAGTTCAGGGTTCAATCCTGAGTACCATAACAAAAATAAGTTCCCCCAAAATAGTGAGGAGTCATTTAAAAAGAAAAGGGAAGTCAGCTTAAAGGGAATGCCTCTAGATAAATACAGAACAAAGTACTTCCTTGCAAAATACTTAAGAATAAGAAGAGAGATTTGGGTTATTTTGCAAAAAAGGAGCGTGGAAGACACCATTTTAAGGAAACAATCGAAGGGAAAGCCACAGTAAAGAAAAAAGTAGAAATGTGAAACATCTGATAGGATCTAGTGAAAACAAAGCATTGCTTCTGTGAGATTCCTGGCAAAAAAAGATAACTTTATTATAAAGTAGCATTAAACAAAGCTAATTTGAAAGATGGTCTGAAAGTCATAGACTTACAATCTTCAAAATTATCAACATAATGAAAGTCAAGGAAGAACCAAGGACTGGTCTAGATTGAAGAGCCCTAAAGGCATATGGAGTTCAATATATAAAACTTGATTCCAGACTGGATCCTTTTGCTACAGATTACATGTTCTGTAAACCATGATCAAGATCTAAAGAGTAGATGGTGGTATTATGTTCATAACTTCTGACCTTGTTTGGTTGTATTATGGTCTGAGAGGAAAATGTCTTTATAGTAGGAAATACACAGCTAGGGAGTAATGGAGGAATCAGGCCAGAAACTCTGTACTCTCAAATTTTTCAAATAATGGATGCTCCCTCCAGAAACTGCTTCTGCCACCTCCCTAGTCCCCCATCTCACTGGGAGTTGGGAGTTCTGAGGACAAGACTGTCCTCAGAACTCCAGTGGGATAAGACTGTGAGAATTCCTTAATATTTCTTTTTCTATGTAACTAATTATTTAGGTCTACCCATGGTCTACAAGACTGTCCTCAGGTGTGAATCCTTTCCCAGAAGCTCTTCAGCTCAAAAGAGTTCACTTGCCTTGTCTCATCTCATAAAGGCACTAATTCCTTATATCAGTCTTACAGATATTTTATATATTTGACATTGATTCAAGATGAAAAAAATTACAAAAATGTAAAACAACGTGCATCCAGTTGTAGAAGACTTGCAGATATTTGTCACATAATGCCATTTTCCTGGACATAGGTATAGCTTGATTATACAAAGATTTCTGGCCACTCTTTCTACATGATAAAAGCTTCTATCAAAGACAATTGTTTATGTGTAAAAGCTTTAATAACATCATATTTGTTTTTCTACTGAGAAGTGAGGGACAATTTGAAAGACAAAACAAGTCTATTCATTTATTAAACAAATGTTGAGTGGCTGCACACATCAAGCTCTGTCGGTGGTATTAATTTTCTCCGTTGTGGTCACTATGATGTACTACCCAGATTTCCCTCCAGGAACTGCCCACTGGCACCTCCCTAGTCCCTCACCCCACTGGGAGTCCTGGGGATGAGAGTGTCCTCAGGTATGAGTCCTTTTCAGGGAGTACTTCAGCTGAACAGAGTTCCATTGTCTTATCTCCTCTCAAAAAAGCACTAATTCCATTCGTGAAGCCTCCACCATCGTGATCTAATTACCACCCCAAATCCCCATCTCCAAATACCATCACACTAGGGGGGTGGGATAGGATATTAACACAGGTGTTTTGTAAGGGATATATATTGGTCAGCTTTCCACTACTAGCACGAAATACCTGAGTGCATAGTTAGAGTAGAAAAGTTTCACTTTGGCAGAGGTGTTAGTCCATGCTCAGCTGGCTCTGGTGGGCAAACATGGCAGAAAAAGCATGTTAGAGCAGAGCTGCTCACTTCGTGACAGCCAGGAAGCAGAGAGCAGTGGGAGAGCCCTCGAGGAAGGGGTTAGGAACTAGATACAAGTCACGCCCCATGGTCCACCTCCTCTAACCCACTTCCCCACCCCCCAGCAACTCAGGTGTGAACTCGGTGCCTTCACAACCAAATCACTTCTCCAGGAGTCTCAATCCAGTCAAACTGACAATCAGGATTAACCAGCATAGGACACAGGCAGTCCAGGAATGTGCCATCCTCACATTTCTTCCTACTTCGGTTTGAAGTAGGAAGAAATAGTTTGTATGGTTTTTATTTTTTGAAGCATTCTCTGCTCAAGATATTCCTAGGGAATGGTGGAAGGAAGATACAACTGCTGGCATTAATAAGGTAGATATTTTCGGTACCACATTGAATCATCTATGCAGACAATTATCTTCTCTATTTACACATCAGTTGAAGTTCTCTTATGGTAGGTCCTTGGGGAAATGAAAACTTAGTCTCTGGAATCATTCCTGTTTGGAAAATTGTCATTGGAACTGTTTCTATTTGGAAAACTTCAATAAGGATGTTATTCCTTTCCTCATTTTAATCATTTTTTTCAAAAGTATGGGGGGGGTGTTTGTTTTGTGTGTGTGGGATTAATCTCAGGGCCATCAACATTCACAGGAACATCCACAGCCTTTTAAAAAATTATTTTGAGAAATACTCAGTAAGTACATTCCCAAGGCTGGGCTTAAAATTTTAATCCTCTTACCTCATCATGCCAAAGTGCTGGTATGACCAGTGTGCGCCACCATGCCTAGTCAGTTTTAATTTGCAGTGATACGAATTAGCTCTATTTTATTTGTAAATATGTATTTTTAACAGATCCTGGGCAATATAAATCAATATATTGGTTAAGAAAACTTTATTCAATCTTTAAATAAGTGAGATTTAAAATGTGGCCAGAATAAGTACTCCTGGTTATTACTTTTTTTTTTTCCACAGTGCTGGGAATAGAAATAGTTCAAGAGTACTCCACCACTTACCCACATCCGCAGCTCTTTTTATTTTTTTTAAATTTTAAAACAGGGTCTCCCAAGGTTGTCCAGGCAATATTTGAACCTGCAGTACGCCTGTCTCATTCTCCCTCAGTGCTGTTATTACAAGTGTATGATGTCACCTCTTACTTAGTGATTTAGAAAAACTTCAAGTGATTAAATTGATCTAAAAATGATAGGTTGTTTTTGTTTCAGAGGATAAAAATGTAATGTTATTGGCCTCACAAAAGGAATATCCTAGTTGCATTTATTCATCTGTTGAGATAAACTATTATGTAAAAGGTACACCGTAACACTTGAAGGTCCTATCCACGTAGAACATTAAGGTTGTTGGCTTGTGTTCTCTTAATAATCTCGTTTCAGTTTTAAAAGTTGGCCCTTTATCTGTCATTGTTCCCCTTTGCAAGTGTGTTTTTGTTTTTTGACATGATGGAGGACTGACAGTGACAGGCCCCACCGTGGTAAGTGCGGTAGGGTCCCACATATTTATAATCATCAGGACATGAGTGTCATCAAACTGTATGCCTCGGAAATATATGATGTAAAACCTTATTATAGTCTATATATGTGTTAGACTTGGCTCTTTTTTTTTTAATGTTGTGTCCATAGTTGCATTTACAAATCAGACACTTGGTCAGGGGAATAATGCCACCCCACTGCCAGTAGGCAGTAGGCACCCTTCATGGTTAGAATGGGGCTGACTGTTTTTGAACCTCTGGCTTTCATATTTGGCTGATCAAAACATTTCTGGCAAAAGAAAAAATTGGACACTCATTCTGTTTCATAGAATGAAATGTTACCTGATTCTAGAATGGAAAACAAAGCCAATTAAGATTTTAAAAAAAGTATTGAGGTGATTTGAAACTGGCTCATGGTATGAGATCTCCAATTTATGTAACCACTAATACCTGACAGGCACTTACATATTAGGACAACTAAAAGAACCAACTAAAACTGACATAATACAGTCTCCTCTGTTAACAATTCATGCTTATATTTTCCCCATTCATTTAAAGGAAGTGTCAAAGATCCGTGCGTGGATGGAAATTCTTTGACAGACATATGAAAGAAACAAAAGGAAACAGTGTTCCTAGTCTACAACACAAGTGACTTCACTAACATTTCTGTTAGACATTAAGTTTAAATATGACTTTCATGCTCTCTGCTAGTGACTAGAAGCAGAAAGTTTATAAAGTTGTCCCAAAGCATTTATTTTCCACCCTATTTTAATAATCATCCTATTTCACCATTTAGCTCTATTTCCATTCTCACTGTCTTTTTTTTTCTAACCCTTTTCATAGTCCTTACTTGAATTCTGATCCTTTCTATATGATTGTATATTACGTGCTCAGGGACAGCCATTTTCCCACCCTGTAATCTCCTGAAAATTCACTTGTTAAGTGATTCATTTAGATACAAAAGAACTGAATACTACAGATAATTTTGCACTGTCCATCTGACTAAATTGCCTCTCAGAAAGCTTATACCAGATTTCACTCTCATAGTCGTGTATACTTGTTCCTATACTGTCGCAAAACATTGAATTTTATAAATTTTCATAATCTTCGATGAATCACAGAATTAAGCCACAGTATTTAATTTTTCCTAATTAAAATTACTTATACATAGTTCCTTACTATGTAACTCTATAATATTCATCATGGAAAAATGTTCAAAAGTCTTTTAAAATAGTAGCCATAAAACAAAGACCAAAAGATAATATTAACATATTATTTGTATATGGTGACATTTAATGTTGCAGCTTTTACTTTAGATGTCATACATCTGATAGATTTTTAACATACATTTTCATCCAAAGAATTTGCCTAATTTTATAGTATTTTTAATTATAAAATATATGAACAAAAATTCAGTATCTTAACAATTTTTAAGTTATAAAGATATTAACATTGTTGTGAAACCAATCTCCACAATTTTTCTGCCTCACAAAGCTGAAACTTTATATCCACTCAACAATTACTCATTTCTCACTCTTCCCAAGACCCTGACAGCCACCCTTCTACCTTTTGTCCTTACAAATGTGACTGATATTTACCTCATATGTAAATGAGTTATATAATATTTGTCTTTTTGTAACAAGCTTATTTCACATAACATAATATCCTCAAGGTTCGTCCATGTTGAAGAATTTCCTTCTTTTTTAAAGCTAATCAATATTCCATGGTGTTCCATATTTTATTTACCCATTTATTCATGTGGTCACTTAGGATGTTTCCATTTTGGAGCTATTGTGAAATAATCCTGGTAAAATGAACATGTACAAATATCTCTTTGAGACACTACATTCAATTTTTTTGGATACATATATTCAGAATTGAAATTGGCAGATCACATACTAATTACATTTTTTCTTTTTTAAGCAAACACCATATCTTTATCCACAGTGACTGCCATTTTACATTCCTACCACCTAAATGCAAGAGTTTCATTTTTTACACATCCTTGCCAATATTTGCTACTTTCTCTTTTTGTTTTTTTTTTTAATAGTAGTGATCCTCATGAATGTGAAGTGATAAATTGCATTTCCTTACCCTCTCTATGATATTTACCTTTATGGTTTTGGTGCTGCTTTCCACAGAATACTGGAAACATGGCCTCTGATAGTTTTAAAGTCATCCTCAGGGAAAATGGCTACCAGGTAAGCAGCAGAGAAAGATCCTCCCAGAGGATTGCTGCCCAGACTCTGGAATATAGCAACATGAGAGACGAGAAGGAGAGAAATGGGTCTCCTGGACCCAGGAAGGATCTGAAGTGAGAATTGAAGCCCTCAGAAAGAGCAAACAAGACCTCTCCTGGAGGAAAAGCTCAGAGGGCCACCATGGCACAGTTAGAGGAAGAGGAGGTGGAGGAGGGAGTCACCACTCCATACAGACCCTCAGCCCACTCCCTCATTCTGGCACTCCCAGATTTGGAGGTCCATGCTTGAGGGAGCCTCCCAACTTGGCCAGGGGAGAGCAGAGTTCTGAGAGCTGGGCCAAAACTGGAGCGGAGAAAGCACAGCCCAGAAAAGAGGCAGTGGCAGTCAGAAGGTGTTGTCGAATCCAGTGTGAGGATGAGAAGTTACAACAGCCACTAAAACAGAATGCCCTCTCTGCGGCAACCTTTCTAATCAGCACCCTGAGGCAAGGTGGAGTCAAAGCAACCAGTACACAACCCACCACACCCAGCTCTACACCTACCCCAAGGCTGTGGCCTCCCACCTCTCCACTGTGTGAGCAACTACCAGCAGAGAGCAGCAGCAGCGACCCCAGGGCCACAGCAATTCCCAGGGATCCAGCCAAAGAACAAACGGGAACTGGAGCGCAACAGTAAGAGAGAACTGCAGATGGAGGTGGACCACATGGCCCCACACTCTTCTCACTCCAACACCAAGCAGGAAGCATGAGCTGAGTTACCGGGCTTCAGCTCCCACCCTGAACTCCCTCTCTGAGCACCTTGAGTTTTGGTGGCCCAAGCACTCAACATGTGTTCCTGACAGCAATGGGCTGAGTTGACGGGCTTCAGGACTCACCCTAAACTACTAATATGAGCACCAAGAGGGACTCCATACTTGCATATATGAACCTTGTATGAACACATAGCAACAAATTACATGAAAAGCAGCAGTCCTGGAGTCCGAGAGAACAACCTACTCTACACAGAAGACCGTAGAAAATCCTCCAATTCTCTCCTAGAACTAATAACTGAACTTAGTACACACCCTGGAGTACCACAGTGAGCACAGGTGTGGGAGACCTCATGCCACTTGTGCCCGGCATCATAAGTATGCCCAATGCCCAGCTGCAAGTGGCAGGGAGCAGCAACACTGGAGATCGAGAGGTGGGAGGAGGCGAAGACCTGGAACTAGGATGCAGACCCAGTTCTCTAGCTGGGTGGGGATAGCCTCCAAAGAGTCATAGGCAGCCTGCAGGGAGACACTAGTGGCCTATGAGGGGACCCTGGGGGCCTTGACGGGGAGCTCAGTAGCCTGAGGGGGGAGTGGATTTCCTCCAGGCTACATGAGAATCCTGAAGACCTGGACCAGATCTCTGGCAGCATGGCGGCGAGGCAGAAACTGTCAGTCCACAGTGGCAACCCTGTGGACTGGACTGGGCCCCTGGGAGCGCCTGGCTGGTGGGAGCCTGGTGGTCTGCAGGGGCAACCCCACGACTCAACCAGGCCTCTGGGCACACCGTATTGAGGCAGACCCTGGCGGTTCACTGGGTAACCCCTCCTACTCGACTGGACCCCTGATGGCCTTGAGGGCTTGTCAGTGGGGGCTTGACCATAGTGAACCTGGTTCCCTGCCTATCTACTGTCTTTGAGGATGGGTGCCTTTCCACTTCCTGCCATAGCAATTTGTGTACACCCATGTATGTTACAGCATAATTTGAAGCAGCCATGTCTTTTCCCAATGTGAGAGCCCGAAGGAGTACATAAACCCAAAAGTACAGTAATTATCAAAGGGAAGATGACTGATTGAGTGGTAGAACAATGGAGATGAGGGTGGAGAAAAAGATTAATTGAACGAGCCATCATCTGTATAACTGAGTAACAAATGTGAAGATAACATTATGTAATACAGCATCCAGTGTTAATTCCCTACTATCTTGTCTATAATTTGGTATTTCCTTTATTTGTTTTTGTGTTAACAAATGTGAAGATAATGCTATATAAAACAGCATCCAGTGCTAATTCCCTACTATCTTCTCTATAATTTTGTATTTCCTATATTGTTTTTGTGTTATTCTGGTTATATGTCTCCATTCTTTTGTCTTTAAAATTAAAAAAAAGAAAAAAGAAAAGAAAAAGAAAGTCACCCTTAAATATTAACAAACAGAAAAGAAAGTGCTTCCTCCTAGCCCCATTTTGGAAAATTCCTTGGAAGGACCTTGATAGGCACAGAACACTCATATCTGTGTCTGTTGGACCAACCAGGATGGCCAAGAGTGTGTGATAATATAATTGACCTTCTTATGTGTATTCTTGGTTTTATTCATTTTTAATTAATTTTACTGGTATATTTTAGTTATACATATTGATCACATTCATCATAGGGAATGTACATAATACATCTTAATTCTTCTTCTTTCCCATTCCCCTCCCTTCAGCCCCTCTTCCCCTCCCTATTTATAAAAGCTTTGTTTCCATTATTTGCTTCTGTTCTCTTTTGTCTCCTTTCCCTCCTTTCCTTCCCCTTTCCCCTTTCTTAGATCTCCTTTGCATTGGAACATTTTCTTCCTGTTTTCCAATATCTATAATACATTTTGGTCCTTACTTACATTTTCAGTTTCTCACACCAGAGAAACCATGAAATCTTTGAACATAGGTGTCCAACTTGTTTCCCTTAAGAGTATGATCTCAAGGTGCTTCCATTTTCCTAGAGATGTCTAAAATTTATCCTTCTTTCTGGCACAAGAGTACTCTGTTGTATAAAAACCCCACATGTTCTTTATCTATTCATTGGTTGATGGACATCTGAGCTGTGTTCAAGACTTAGCTATTACAAACTGCTGCTATAAACATGGGTGTGCATATATCACTGTGGTTTGATTTTTTAATTCTTTCAACAGATACCAAGAAGGGGAATAGCTGAAGTGACTGGGACCTCTAATCCTAGTTTTTGAGGAATTTCTACACTGATTTCTACACAGTGGTTGCACCAGGCTACATTCCCACCAGCAGTGGAGAAGGGCTCCTTTTTACCCACAGCCTGCACAGCATTTGTTATTGGTTCATTTCTTGATAATAGCCATATTTCTGGAGTTAGACTCTCAGCATTGTTTTACTTTGCATCTCTCTAATGACCGGTGATGTTGAATATTTTTTCATATACTTAGTTGCCGTCTGCATTTCTTCATATGAGAAGTGTGTATTCATCACTGATGCCCATTTTTGGATTGGGTCTTTGAATTTTGGGGGCCTTATTTAAAAAAAATTCTTTATATGTTCTAAGTAGAATTCCTTTGAGGGACAGTGGCTAAATTTTTTTCTTAATTTGTGGGTTTTCTTGTCACTCTGTTGTTTTCCTTTGATGTGCAAAACTTTTTAATAAAATGAGATCTCAGTTTTTGATTCTTTGAAGTATTGCCCATGAAGTTTGGCTTTTGTTCATGAACTCTCTGTCTACCCCTATGTCTTTAAGATTTCTACCTATTTTCTCTCCCAGTAGACTTTGTGTTTCCATTTTAATATTTAGATCTTTGTTCCATTTTGACTTTAGTTAAGTGCATGGGGATGTACAGGGATCTAGTTTTAGTGTCTTTTCACTCAGCTGGTGGCTTCTCTTGCTGTGCAAATGCTTTTTAGTCAGATGGGATCTCACTTCTTAATACTTTGTGATATATTCTGTGCAATTAGGGTTTTATTCACAAAGTCTTCACCTACACCAATGTCATCAAGAGTTCTACTTATTCCAGGCTGGTGATATAGCTCAGTGGCGTAAGTGCCTGCCTGGCAAGCACAAGGTCCCGAGTTTGATTCCCAGGAATAAAAAAAAAAAAGAGAGAGTTCTACCTGTTCTATCTTTGAGCAGATCTAGTGTTTCTGTTTTAATATTTAGATATTTGATCTATTTCTATTGTAGTTTAGGCAGAGTGAAAAGTATGGGTTTTATTTTAGTCTTCAGAATGTGGGAAGCCAGTTTTCCAGCACTGTTTATTAAAGAGGCTTTCTTTCATCCAGTGAGTGTGTTTGGCTCCTTTGTCAAAATTAAGGTGGCTGAGTGTAGTTGGAGTTATTTCTGGATCTTCTAATCTGTTCCATTGATCCTTGGAACTACTTTTTTTGCCAGTACTATGCTGTTTTTAATCACTGCAGCTTTGTAGTATAATTTAGGTCAGGGATTGTGATGCCTCTTGCCTTGTTGTTGGTGCCCAGAATTGCTTTTGCTATTGTAGGTTTCTTCTGTTCCAGATGAATTTGAGGATTGTTTTCTCTAGCTCCCTGAGGTATACTACTGGTATTTTGATCTGCATTGCATTAAATCTGTATAACAATTTTGAGAATATGGCCATTTTCACTATACTGGTTCTGCCTACCCAAGAACAGGGCATACCTTTCTATTTTCTGATGGCCTCTTCAATCTCCTTTTTCAGAGGACTATAATTTACAAAATAAAGGTCTTTTACTTCTATTGGGGACCATGAATCATAAATTGAGTCTAGGGCATGTCTGAGGCTGTTCTTGTCCTGTCCTTGAGCTAGATTGGAATGTGGAAATTCTGCCCCTTTACTGGTCAGAGCTCAAAGCCCTGGAGCAAATGACTGCTGTGGTGCTCAACGGGGCAAGATAAGACCTGCTGAAGATACCTGGAGAAACAACAGCTATGTTATTGTTGTCTGCCTGATCCTTGTCCTTGTCCTTGCAAGAATGCTTTGATCTTCCTAGCCCACCATAGTCATCTTTCTGGTTCCTGGAAACACCTATGCCCTTCACTTACTGTCCTTGACTCACGTATGATGAATAAGAGTCTGGGTGCCTTGCGGCCTTTTGTTCCTAGAAAGCAACTGGTTGTCCCTGCTATGCACCCATCTATATTTATCTCTTGCTGCTTCTTTCCTTTGCCTCCATAACCTAGGCAGGAGATTGGAACCCATTGTGGGGGTCTCTAATAAATGGCACCCACATTTTCAATTTCATTGATATTGTTTTATTTATAATATTTATATCTTGATTCTGCTTCAATAATTCGTATACGTCTAGGAATCTGCCCATTTCTTCTGTGTTTTCCATCTTATTAGAATACAGGTTCTAGAAGGAGGTAGTAATGATCTGGGTTTCTGCAGGATCTATTGTGATTTCACCCTTTTCATTCCTAATTGCACAAATTTGAGGCTAGCAAACAGTCCATGAAGTTCTGAGCCTCAAAGTAAGATAACATGGCAGCTGAGTATGCACCTTGACTCATGCAAATTCCATCTAGCTCAGTAGCTGCAGTTAGCAAACAATCAGGTTACTAGTTAATCCTGATACTTTCTTGTGTGCTTTTCCAAAAATGCATTGTTCCCCAATTCTTGAACCTTGACTGTCAGCAGTTCACCCTCACTGGTTCTTGCAGTCCACCAGAAGACCCCCAATCAAGCCGTACACCTAATAAAAGCCAAAGACACCATGCCATGTGGTCCTAGCCCATCATTGGGCTGTGACCATGCTGGTGCCCCTTGTAACTAAAATACATGCTTTGTCTGTGTTTTATTCTGTTGTTGTACCTCTGGGCAGGAGATCAGAGGTCCTAGGCCAAGGCCTTGATAATGAAAACATAAACAATACAACAGAATAATTTCTGTTGTAAAAGTCATCTGTTTAATAAGGCAAGTAATTAGTTAACTTTCTTCTTAAAAGAGTACTATTCTAAAAAAGGTAAGGAGAATGAGAATAATTGAAATATATGGGCACCCTGCTAATGAGCAAGGATTTTGGGATCTAAACATCTAATAAACAAGTGATGTAGATATTAAAATTTACCTCATACATATATTCCAGATATTCAATGTGCCTTGTGTAGCAGTGGAGAGCTCCTTCTCTACAAATCTCTATTAGTGGTGGAGGCTTTGGTTTCTCTGCTTTCACTGCTAAATTTTACTCTTCCTGCATTATGGTCACAGTTGTCCACCCTTCCCCTATTTGCAAGCTATTGATATTTGTGTTTTGGCTTAGTACATGGTCGATTTTTAATAATTCCCTGTGGATACATGAGATTATGGTCTCTGCTTAAAGAATAAGAACTATGTTTTTGTTTGTTTATGCATAAGGACTATCTCAGCAATGATACATTTAGGCTTATTATACATTTTACTTATTTTTTGTACTCTTGATTTAGTATAGACTGAGATGACTGGTTGTCTATAACTAACGTTTCTATTTCTTACTGTATCTCCTGCTAACACCTTCTTGCTTTATGAATGAAAGTGCAACTCTTGTTAATTTTTTATACTTTATTGGACGTGAAAAATTTACAATTCATTTTCTTACTTGATATTGTTTGACTCCTAAAGAAATATATTCTTTACTGCTTACTAGATCTTTGTAGTCGTGTTTTAGGTGATAGGTTACCTTTTGTTTGGCCTATGTATTATCATCTGATAGAATGATAAAGTAAGATTCAGGGGAAGAATATACATGCTCAAAATGTGGCTTTAGATTTTTATATTTGAGCAATAATTAGATGATGTCTTTGGATCCCATGCATCCTTTACCTTTGAGGATTTTTCAGCAGTAAATATTACTACATAGAGGAAGCTAGGTTTATTTTTTCCTAATATACATTAATTAATCTTTTTAATGATTCTTTCTAGCTTTAAAGTGCAGTAATTTTATTTTTATACTTTACTACAGACTTATTGAAGTATTTTTGACCAATAAAAATTATATATAATTATAATGTCTAATTGGATAATTTCATAAAATGTGAATTGCAGAATAATCACTATAGTCAAGCTAATTAATGTAGCCATCATTTCATATAGTTGTCATTTTTTTGTTTTTCTGTGTGTGTGTGTGTGTGTGTTAGGAACACTCAAGATATACCCTCTTAGCAAATTTCAAGTATATAATAGAGTTAATTATACTCACAGTGTTGTAAACTAGAACTTCAGAATTTATTCATCCCGTATAACCAACATTTTGTACCCTTTGATCAACAGTTCCCCATTTCTGCCTCTTCTGGTCTTTGGCAATCAACATTCTGCTCTTGGCTTCCATGCATTTGATTATTTTCAAAATTGACTGATTGATTGATTGAGATACTGGGAATTGAGCGACATCTCCAGACATGTATGTATGTATGTATGTATGTATGTATGTATATATGTATGAATTTATTTTTGAGGCAGGATTTTGCTATGTTACTCTCTTGCCCAGGCTGGGCACCAGCTTGTAGTCCTTCTGCCTCACCAGCTCCCACAGTATGTACTGGTATTACAGGCATGGGACACCAAACCTGGCAAACTGGACTACGTTATATTCCACATGGCAGTCAGATCATGCAATATTTGTCTTTCTGCATCTGGCTTATTGCAGTTAGCATTATGTTTTCCCAGGTTTAGCTATGTTTTTACAAAGGACAGGATTTCCTTACTTTCAAAGGTTCAAAACTATTCCAGTATATTCTATGTGTATAATATAATATATATTTGTAATCCACACTGGTACCAACAGACATTTAGGTCTTCCCATGTCTTCACTATTATGAACACTGGTGGAAAGGACATGAGACTGTAGTTATCACTCAAGGTTCCAATTGCATTTCCTTTGGAAGATCATAAGGTAGTTCTATTTTTATTTTTTTGAGGACTCTCCATACTTGTAGCAGTTTACAGTCCTAGCATTAGGGTGCAGGGTTATGTTTTCTACATATCCTTGCTGATTTTTGTTCTCTTTTTGCTTGTCTTTTTCATAGTAGCTATTCTGGCAGGGATGAGGTAATGTCTCACTGTAGCTTTGATTTTCATTTCCCTGGTGGTTAGTGAAGTTGAGCATTTTTTCACCTGGTAGCCATATGTATGTCTTCTTTTGAGAAATGTTCACTCAGATTCTTGCCTGTTTTTCAATCATGTTGTTCTATGTTTTCTTTTTGCTACTGGGCTGTGTGAGTTCCTTATGTATTTTATAAATTAACTCTTTAGATACACGGTTTATGAATATTTTCTCCTGTTCTGTAGCTTGTATTTTTAATCAGCTGAGTGCTTCATTTGCTGTGGAAAAGCTTTTTAGTTGGTGCAGTCCCATTTATCTTTTTTGTTTTTATTCCCTCTTGGTGTCATATAAAAAATAACACTACCCAGACCAATGTTAAGAACATTTTAATATATATACATCTTTTTTTCTTCTAGCAGTTTTAATGTTCCTTCTAGTAGTCTTATATTTAAATCTTCAATACATTTAGAATTGATTATTGTATATGATATGAGACAAGGTTGCAATTTTTCTATTAGTGAATATTGTTTTTCCAATATTATTTATTAAAGACACTATCCTTTTGTACTCATATATTTATGGCATCCTTCTTGAAAATCAAGTTAAACATAGATATGTGATTTATTTCTGAGCTGTGTATTTTCATACATATATGTATATATAAAACATGTTTTTATGTCAGTATCATGCTGTTTTTGCTACTGCAGCTTTGTAACATATTTTGAAATCAGGAAGTGAGATGTCTCTGGCTTTGTTCTTCTTGTTCAAGATTACTTTGGCTATTCAAGGTCTCTATGGCTTCCTATAAGTTTTAGAAATTTTTTTCTATTAATGTAAAGAATGCCATTGAGATTTTGACAGGGATATCACTGGATTTGTAGAATGGTGGATATAATGGGTAGCTGTTTGAAGACAGTGTAGATAGTGCTTGGATGTGGGGCTAGGTTTTTCCCATGTGTGAGTATGAAAGCCCTCCTCTTTTAGGATGGGTTAAAGCTAGAAATGGTTAGAGAAGAAAAAAACACCCAAATTGGATCCAGGGCCATATCCTCTTGTACTGCCAAGTCATTGGGTTAGAGCTACAATGAGTTTGAAAATTCTGAATTACTTCCAGGTCATTACAAAGATACAGTTGTTGGGGATAGAACATA
This sequence comes from Dinomys branickii, assembly GCA_004027595.1. Taxonomy (NCBI): domain Eukaryota; kingdom Metazoa; phylum Chordata; class Mammalia; order Rodentia; family Dinomyidae; genus Dinomys; species Dinomys branickii. The sequence continues at coordinate 49,832 of PVLD010011017.1, read as the reverse complement.
TACTGAAAAGTTTGTTTCATTTATAACTTTGAATATTTATGCATATGGTATATGGACCTCTGCAGGGCAATGTAACCTAATCAGGGAATGGGAAAGTATTCAAGGTAAGATTCAAGCCCAGTGGAAATCTTACCTGTATATCTCACAAAGTGGCCATATGTTAAAGTGAAAAATTAAATGTGAAATGTTATATTTGTAGTATTACATATATAATGTTGCTGCATTTGGTATTTACCTATGTGCCTAACTCTAGTATATAATCTCTTTTTTAATATATTACACACCAGACAAGACATACTTACATCTCATGAGCTCTTTTGATGTTATGTTTCAATCTTAAGAGTCTTGTCAGCGTAAATGTGCCTGGACATTAGTGTTGAGAATGTGAGCCAAGGGCAGTGTAATGGTTTTGTGTGTTACTAATTCAGTGTTTCCCAACCACTTTTAGGGCAAAGACTCATAATACCCAAAACAAATAAATTTGTGGAACCATTTATAAAAGTAACTATTGATTAATAAAAAATATAATCGTCTAAATCTACTATCAACTTAGTTGTACTTTCCCATTAACTATATTTTATTAATCAAACAGTACCTACATTTATTTTTTAAAAGCACAGGTCCTATTGGATATGAGACAGCAATTCTAAGGACAGTATTTTGCGTGTTTGGATTCTTAGGCTGTGCACCGATGTGTCCAGTTCCTCCCCATGGCTTTTAGAAGGTAGATTGGCTTAAGGCTTTTGTAGTGGGCACAAATTTTTCACTGAAAAATGATTCAGTGAACTAAGCTACTCAAGTAAGCATTAATCACACATAATACACAAGGCTTTGGACAAAGAACTGCCCTCATGAACCTTATAATCAAGTAGAAGGAATAAGAGAAGCGCAGAAAGCCATTCTGCGGGGATTCATAGTCATAGTCTTAGGAGGGATCAGAAAAAGTCTCAGGCAGATCAGGACCTTTTGTGTATCAGCTCTAAGGAAGGATGGGCTTTTGCCAGTTAGGTGCCTGTGCCACTGAGCCATATTCCCGGCCCTATGATGGGCTTTTGGAAGACAGAGATAACCCATTTCACTTTTGTCCAGAGCCTTCTCTACAGATGTTTGCAAGTTGTTGTAACTTCTCTTACAATGACCTCACTTGGTTTTGAAACCTTTTCCCACTTTTTTTTTTAATAAAAGAAGAACCTGGAAAAAAAAAAAAGAAGAACCTGGGGTTTAGACAGGTTCAAAAACATTCAAAGTCAAAGAGTTAAGAAAGGTTGGTAGTAGGTGCAGAACTCAGCCTTTATGACTTTCTCTTTCAGGGTTTCTGTGTTCGGTTGTTCTCTTCAGTATTTTTGATTTTCTGACCATATCTATGTCCCATCTAGTCTTACTTTCCTAGTATGTTTTCAAACAGATTTTCTTTAAAAGACTCTTAAATGAACTCATTTTAAAAATAAACTCTACATCACAAACACAGCACAAGCTGCAAATAGAAATAACCCTAAAAGTAAATGCTGTGAAAAGCAACACACACACATTTTTATTAAATTCCATTATGATCAACAGCTCTAAGGCTGGACCTGCTTGTTGTGTGTTAAGATGGGAGGTATGTGGATACTGAAAAGATATTACAAACAGATGAACACAACATCGAGTCTTTCTCCTTCAGTCAACCCCCCACAATGAAAGACAGTTGAACATAGATTTTCACTCCAACTCAATTGTCTGTAAAGTATAATATCAAGGAAATGTCTAAGTTACCTCACCACATCTTGGCTACATGGACCTTTCATCTGGGTAGTAGTAGAGGGTTTCAACAAATCCGGTAAAATAATCCTTCTAGGGCACTGGAAGAAGGATGACCTGCCTTGGGTTGGCAGCCTCTAGTGTTAGGCTACTGAGCCTATAGAGAACTTTGAACTCAGTGGAAGATCCTGTCTCAAAACAAAACTAAAAGATGATAAAAGATTTGCTTAGCATGTGTGAGGTCCTAGGTTCTGAGTTCAATCTCCCATACTGAAAGAGAGAGAGAGACAGAGAGAGAGACAGAGAGAGAGAGAGAGAGAGAGAGAGAGAGAGAGAGAGAAGCCAGGTGTATTGGTCCATGCCAATAATCCTAGCACTTTAGAAGACTCAGGCAGTAAAACAATGCTAAAAATTAGGCAGATCCTATTTTGAAAGAAAAAAGGGCTGAGGATATAGTTTACCAATAGATGTGTGAGATCCTGGACTCTGGATCCAATCCACAGTACAAAAAAAAAGAAGGGAGAAAGAGAAAGAAAGAAAAGAAAGAAAGGAAGGAAGGAAGGAAAGAAGAAAGGAAGGAAGAAAAAGAAAGAAAGAAAGAAAAAGGAAGGAAGGAAGGAAGAAAAGGAAAGAAAGAAAGAAAGAAAGAAAGAAAGAAAGAAAGAAAGAAAGAAAGAAAGAAAGAAAGAAAGAAAAAGAAAGAAAGAGGAAGGAAGGGAGGAAGGGAGGAAGGAAGGGAGGGAGGGAGGGAAGAAAGAGGAGGGAAGGATGTCAGGGTTCTTGCTCTCCTAACTTCTTTGGAGAAAAGGCCAGTCCAAGAAGGACTGACATACTGACAAGGAGTCTAAGGATCTGGTACTTTGGAAGGTGCATTTCAGGCCTAAATTTGTTAGCATGAAAGTCTTGCTTTTAAAACTAGACCCTGGGAAAAGAAGTAGTAAGTTCTACTTTGCAAGTTTTATTTCACAAAATCTTGAGGGGGGGGATCATTTCAAACTTCTTATTTTTAAAGTGTTTGACATGTATATGTTCAAACATTCTATTTTTCACTCAGATTAAGCGTGTGTGTGTGTGTGTGTGTGTGTGTGTGTGTTATAAGCCTAGAAAATTTAACACTGTAGCGATCACTCTCAGATATTAGGGTCTTCGCCAGTGATCAGCATTTCCTGATAGCTGAAGGCAGGGTGGCTCTACCTTTCCTCTTCTCAGTTTCACCAAGTAAATAGTACAATGAAAATAACTATCAATAATACCTCACACAGGAACTTAACAGCATCATCCAACCCATCAGAACGAGCCCATCAGAAAGTTCACTTGAAAATATATGCTGAATTCTTTCACATTGTACCACAGCTGCTGCCACCTTTATCACCATCTGGGGGTGTAGTTTGGGGTTTTCAAGGGGAAACAGTACAATACAAGACACTTAATTGTAAGATTATTTTATAATAGTCACCCAAAGAGTCATATACAAAGAGTGCAGGAAATCTGTCCACACACTAAAGATCAAAGAGTCCAGCTGAGGGCCTGGATCCCACAGTAATGTCCTGCGTGAGTCTAGCTGAAGACCTAGAGCCCATAACAGTGCCTCCCATGAGTCCAGGTGGGGGCCTACAGCCCATGACAATGTCTCATGCAGGCCTGTTTCATGGATCTGCACTGGGAAGGACCAAAGGTCAGTGGTGGAAGCTAGAGGGTCTATGCCAGCGGGTGAAGGATCTGTGCCAGCAGGCTGAGGGTTCTGCACTGGAGCCAGGAAGCAACGCTCAAAGTAAGAACCAGAGCTGCTCCAAAAAGTATCGCAGCCGCCCTCAGCAGCAGCGGGGTCCTGAGCTCCTCTGATGATGAGAACAGCCAAGCTCCCATCAGGAAGGCCAACATGACAAGCTTCTCCAGAGACTGAGCAGTGCACTATCTTCCCCTCCAGAGCCAGGAAGCGATGCTCAAGGTAAGAACCAGAGCTTCCCCAAAATGAACTGTAGCCATTCCCAGTGACAACAAGCCCAGACTGATGACCTCTAGCGCCTTTGACAATGAGAACAGCCGAGTTCAGGAAAGCCAGCATGATAAGCTCCTTCAAGAAAACCAACAGCTCCCAAAAGCTCCCTACAGCCTCTGAATGTCTTCCTCTCCAGTTCTGCCTCTTGTGCTGCCGGCAACAAGCTCTGGTGGGCCTCTCATACCCAGCAGCAGCTGGTTCAGTTCAGCTGGGTGCTACAAGTTGACCACCAGTTGTCAATCTACCACACTGGACTGTAGGGAACAACCTCCTGGCTGACCCCACGCTTGCTTCCCTGGAGTGTGTTTTCAGTGCAGCAGCTGGAGTGGCTCTTCTCACACATGAGCTGAATTATTTCACCTTTCTGCACGGAATCCCACATTAAAGCCCCATCTAAGACTAAAATTCAGTGCTCACGATGGCTTGTGAGCCCGACATGATGTGGCCCCCAGCCCCTCACTCTGTCCTGGGGCTTGGCCTTCTTGCCTTTCCTGCAGCACCAGCCTTGCTCACTCCAGGGGCTTTGCAGTGCCTTTTCTCACTCACTGAGGTGGGAACCTTTATTCCCATTTGTTTGCTTGACTAGCTCCCTCATCTCCACCAGCCTTTGCTCAAGGATCATCTTCTCAGTGAAGCCCAGACTGATGACCTCGATAGTGCAACTTGGTAACCATGTTTCATCATTCTTCACACCCTCACCCTTCTCTATTACCTACAACGTTCTCACATACTGTACATGCAACTCATCTATTAGATCCACTCACTGGCTGCCTCCCTTTGCTAGAACGTAAACTCCACGAGGGCAGGGTCTTTGTTTTGCTTGCTCATAACTCAAGCACCCACGATAACACTTAATTCATAGCAGGCACTCAGTGTGTTCATTAGATGAAATCATATGGGACCCCCTCACCCCCCAACAAGTTAACCTGTTCCTACAAGCACAGAAAAAGCCCAATTCGCTATCCCTTTAGGCACTGTGATAAAGCATCTGAACAAAAGTTTCACTCTGCAGTGGGGACACCAGTATTGTCTGGGCTAGATTACCAAGTTGTCCGGGCAGATCATGAGTATGTGGGAATGAAGGCTAGAGGACCAGCCGGGCATGGTGGCGCATGCCTGTAATCTCAGCACTTGGGAGCCTGAGGCAGGAGGATCGTTGAGAGTTCAAGACCAGCCTGCACTACAAAGCAAGCTCAAGGCCAGCCTGAACTGCATAGCCAGACCCTGTCTCAAAAAAGACAAAAATAAAAATAAAATAAAAGACTAGAGGACCAAACAAAGTTCAGAAACCAGAGGTTAGAACTCTGAGCTTCTCACATGCTTACCCAGGAGTTCTTGATCCCAATCTCCTTGGAAAGAAAAGTTTCAAAGATATATGTGGTTCTTAGAGAGTGTTACTGCAGCTGGGGTGAGCTGGGCACATATGCAAAGACAGCTCCACATCTGAGAGGAAAGCTGGATTAAGACCCCCTACAAGCACACTGGGACATAACCCAGCCCTTCCAACTTTGTGACTCAGGGAGACCATATCTCAAAAACACAGTATGGGGATGGGGCTTGTGGATGTATCTCACTTTAAAGGTCTTGGGTTCAGTTCCCAGTCACACACACACACACACACACACACACACACACAATTTGTCTTTTGACACTTGGAACCAATGATCACTTTCAGAATGTAATGGCTACTGTGTCCTTCTTGCCTCCAAAATATTATGGCAACTTCAATTTCGGACAGCACAGACCAGTAAGTCTATAGTCAGCCATAGTTCTCAGCATAAGCAAGTTGCCTAAAGAACAACCCAGCGTAAATACCGTACTACAACTCTCATACGTGGGATTTATTTTGCTGGTACCGTCATATAGTCAGATGACTCAACCGAGAAGCTGGGAGAACTAGCACCAGTGGAGTACACTTTGACGAAGGGGAGATAGGAGATTGGAGGCGGCTTCCTGATGAATTTCTTTCTAGCCCTGCCTTTGATGGACTGTTTCTGGGCATATTTTTCTACAGTCTGTCCACAGACATGTCACATGGCCAAGAACCTGGCTGTGTCTTCTCAGGCCCAGGAAGCACAGGACAGGTTGGGAACGTGTCACTGTGTATTTGCTTCCCGTTCTTCTGGTCTCAGTTGGCATTTTCCTCACTCCTTATGTGCCGGAACTGGATCTTTCAATGAGGTATTGAAATAATAAACCCAGCTACAAGTGTGCCCATAGACTGCAATAAATGTAAACTGTGTATTGGATGATTGAGGGTGGGTACCATGATTCATGAGAGGTCAGCCTGCGCAATGGAATGGAACCGCAGCACTGGCAGCACCAGGTATTTGAAAACATTATGTTTCTTCAGATGGATGGGGGGGCAGATGTCCTTTCAGGCAACATGTGACTTGTGATTTAAACTCTCAGCAACAAAGATACACAATGAAAGCATTGCTCTGGCACTTTTCTGAGCAATAACCCTGCCATAGTTCAAGAAGCAGTGAGAAGCCTCTCACTTATATTTACGTATCTACTCCAGTGTGAGTTTTCCAAATATTGTGATGCACAAACACAGTGGAGACTCACCAGGCACGCAGCTCTGGACGGCCAGCTCTGCCATCCACCCAGCCCCCCGGACAGATAGGTGCAGAGCCTCCTTCCATCTTCACCGTGAGTCTGTGACGCAGGCGGCAGCCTTTACGCCTCGCGTTTATTTATTTATTTTACTGGAACTCCAACTCAGGACCTTGCGCTTGCCAGGCAGGCGCATGTGCTGCTAAGCTATATCTCCAGCTTACCTCTGGCATTTAAAACCTGGTTTTTTTTGTTTGTTTGTTTTTAAATAATAAAACACTCATGCGATGAAATAGAGTGAAAAGTGCACAAGTATTCTTAAGATAAAACATGAGATCGGGCATGTGGTAGGTCCCTTTTCCCCCTCAAAGTTTATGGTTCTATAAGAAGGTTCAGTGAAAAATTTTTTTTTAATTTTAAAAACAAAAGAATGGAGACATATCAACAACCGAACATATAAACCAGAATAACACAAAAACAATAAAGGAAATACAAAATTATAGAGAAGACAGCAGGGAATTAACAAATGGATGCTGTACTACATAACGTTATCTTCACATTTGTTACTTAGTTATACAAATAAAGGCACGTACGGTTAATCAAACAATTTTCTCCACCCGCATCTCCATTGTTCTCCCACCCAATCAGTAGCCTTCCCTCTGATAGTAACTCTACTTTTTGGTTTTATTCATTCCCTTGGGCTCTCACATTGGGAACACACATGGCTTCAGCGAGAAGTTCTGAGAACCATTTTCTCAGGTTAGAGATTCTGTGCTCTCTCTCATCTCTTTTAGTGCTTTTGTGATTCCTCCTGTTTTGTGCCTGTGTGGGAAAGCTGTTTCCATCTGTGGAGTCCAGATGCAAGGCGTAAAAACGCGGCTACGATCAAGTGAGGACCAGCAGCCCGATGGCTCCTTTGAGGGTGCTGTCGTCACTGGGAACGGGTGAAGATCAGACCGCCCGTGTCACAGGGTCTGGCGTCTGTGATGCTGTGACTGGAGGCTGAAAAGGGATGCTAGGTGAGGCGGAAGAAGCTACCTCAAGAGAAAGGAGGTTTGGGAGAAAGTGCAGGCAGGAAAGAGTGCAGACGGTTGACTGACACATGGCTAGCAAATCGGGCTTTATTACCACAGAGAACACTGAAACGGCATTGCGTCACCTCGGTGGGGAGCGCGACCTTCAAATTGTAAAGGCTCCCCTCACACTTGTCCACCCCAGCCCCCGAGGGCGCCAAGAAACCTAGCACTGCTCTGTGACAGTTCACCTCGGGCCCAGGCAGTGCTCTGTGGGATGGTGATGGCAGAAATTTCTTAGCACAGTGACATTTCCTCAGTCACACCTTCACAGAAGAAACGTCTAGGCAAATATTTACATTGCCCCGTGGGGTCTGGTTCAGGGGCCAGGAGCAGCTTCTGTGTGGACGGACGGGGGTCAGCGCTGGGCAGAGGGTATCGAGGCGAGGCCGAAGATGCTGGGCTTTGCCAGCTCCTTCCTGTACAGAACCCAAGCGCTTCGCTGGGCCTCGGAAGTTCTTGCTCTGAGGAACAGGGACGCGGAGCAGGCACTCGGTGCACGGTCACTGAGTGAGGGCCTCGGCGGGGCGCCAAGGGACGGGGCAGCGGAGGCGGCCAGGCCAGGCTGGTCCCTTAGGAGCAGCTCTCACCCGAGCGCCTGGCGGCCCGTGCCGAGGCCTAAGCGCCGGGGTCACTGCTGGCCGCTCTTCCAAGCCCGGGCGGGCCTGCTCGGCTGGACCGGGCGCCGGGGCTTCCCAGGCGCGGCGCGGGTGTGCGCGGCGGCCATCCCGGCGCACGGGCTCCCCGCGCGGGCCGCTCGCGGCTCTGCTCCAGGCGAGCCGCTCGCGGAGCCGGGGGCGGGGAGCCGGGAGCACCGCCCCCTAGCGCGCCCCGCCCGCGGAGGAGGGGCTGCGGCGCCGCGGACACTGGGGCGCCGCCGCTGTCGAGCCGGGACCGCGGCTGAGCGCGCAGGCTGCGCCCGGGCTCCGCTCCCCCGCCGCCGGGGCCGCCTCCGCCTCCCGCTGGCGCCGCAGGACCCGCCGCCGGCCCCCAGGTAGGCGTCCGGGGCGCCCGCGGTGCCTGGGGGATCCGCGCAGCGGGCGACGCGGCCCGGGGCATTGTGCGCGCCCGGGGACCCCGGAGACTCGGCGGGGTGGGCGGCCGCAGCTCCGGCCCCTGGGCATTGCCGCCCGCGGGCGCCTCCGGCCGCGAAGCCTGGCGGCGGGGACGCAGGGCGGCCGCGTCATGCCCGGGGTGGGCGCGGGCGTCGGTGTCACGGTCCCCTGCGCCGGTCGCCCTTTCCCGCCTGCGGGAATCCCGGCCGCTGGCTCCGGCGCCCGCAGCCCCCGCCGCCCAGCGCCGGTGCCCCCACCCGGGCTGGTCGGGAGCGGAGCGGGGCCGAGAGCCACTGATGTCATTGTCAGCGGAGGACCCGGCGCCCGCGCGCAAGCTGCCGCCTACGCCGCACCTTTCGGGCAGCGGGAGCCGGGAGCGGCGGGAAGTTGTGCAGTGCTCGGGGTGCGCGAGCACTGCGGCTGCCCTCGCGGGCGGGCGGGCGTCCTGCGGTTCCCCGGTGCGGCCTCGTCGGCGCGGCTGGCCGGGGCTGGGGCTGGGGTCGGGTCCGGGTGACTCCTCTGCCGTGATCCGCTCGGGTTTGCACTGCAGTCCAGACGCGCTTTCCCTGCGGCGAGCCGGTGCTGCCCGCGGATCGTGTCGCCGGGGATGCTGGGGAGACCTGGGAGGAACCTGGGAAGAACTCATGACACCAGCAGATTTTTTAAAAACCTGTGCTGTGCATAGAGACACACCCGCTAGCCACCTTTGAAGCTGTGTTTGAAAGTTAGGACCAGATACTGATTGCGTGGCCCTTCTACGGTGAACAGGAACGGTTACTTGAAACTAGAGACCTAAGGCAGAGGAAAGCGTTACATAATGGACCTGAAGCAAATGACAGGAAACTCAGTGACCCCTTGGTGTTGTCAGATTCATTCTGTCTTCCTAACAAAAAGCCCGGCAAGAATTTGTAAGAAGTAACATTTTTAATCTCCCGGGTTACATTTAGCAAATTGTATATTATCTTCAACTGTGGTCCCCCAACCCCGAATAACAAAATAATTTTCCTTGGACATCTTTTAAATTTAAAAATTGCAGGTTAGTCATATATTACAGAAGTGGTCATTAAATGTGGTCGTCAAAGGTAATATTAATAAATATATCCTCTTGATATATCCTCAGTTGAACTTTTTTTTCCTCTTTTTAGACCCCCTCCCCCCTTTTTACGGTTTGGGTACTGCAAGTTCACAAAGTTGATATTCCTATCGGATGTTGCAGCATTGCAGATACCAAGGCTGATATTAAATGAAACAGAAGACCTCCAGTAACTGCTAGTGAACAGGGTTCCCAAGGTCGAAGGGAGGCTGCAGTGTAACTCAGCTTTAATCACCTCCAGAGAGTATGCTCAACCCTCAGAGGGCTGTAGGGAGACCACTGCCTGGTGGAATAGTGTTCCTATTATTCTTTTGCAGCCGGCCTTAATATATTTTCTCTTGGAAGTACTTTTTCTCAAGAAATACAAAATAATTTGAAAAGTAAAGCGCTTCCTTTCTGGAAGCTGAAAAATCCTGGTTTTGTTAGTATTTTATGTTGTAATGTTGATGCCTCAGTGGTACACGGAGTGGATGAATTACCTTTGGGGGTACCTCAGTTTCCTGTTACGGAGTTTTATCGTGTCTCTTTGCTTTAGTGAGATATAGGTTGGACTTTTCCAGATTGCATGGTATGTGTTTCCTTATGCCTAGGTTGATTTAATCTTGTGTTAGTTTTACTCCAACACAAAGGATAAAGTCCTTCCTAGATGAAATGTGCCTGGCTGGGAGTCTGTAGTACTACTGTAGACACAGAGTTAGGTAAATTCAAAGTAGAGAAGTTTCATGTGACTTTATTTATGAAAGTGTTGGACCAGGGGAAAATTGGAATTTTATTAACTGCTTTGATTAACATTCGCTGATCGTTCAATTGGTAATTACTTTCTGACACTCCCTCTAAGACTCTGATCTAAACACTAGGAGATACATCAGAAAGAGGATGGCCCTGCCCTCATGGGTTTATAGTCTTGTTTGAAACCATAAGAGATATTTTTTTTTTCCTGCAAAGGTTAAGGCAGTCATATTTTTTGATCTTGATAAAAAGGGTTTGCACTATCCATTCACTTCTGGGTCTTTTAAGCTTTTGTTGTTGTTGTTCATTACATCATAAGGATTCACTGGTGTGTGGTTGTTGGTGGTTCACTGACTTTCACTGCTGTACAATATTCCATTTTGTGTGCTATAACAAATTCTTTCAAATTGTTTCTGTCTTATTCAGGCAGTGACCATTTGTTTGTTTTTCATTTTAAAAAAAGTCACAAAGTGTTGCTCTGGTCATTCATGTTTCCTGTGGTGTGTGTGTAAACTTTCTTTTGATAAATACCAAGGAATAAAATTGCTGCTTTGTAAAATTGTGTGACTATTCAACTTAGTAGGTGTTGTCACATTGCAGTCGAGTGGTTGCATTAATTTATAACGCCAGAGAAATAAGCAAGCATGACTAAATACAAAAAAAGCTTATCTTTTTTCAAATACATTGAGATACTTTTTTTGGAGGGGGGTGTTTATGTACTGGGGATTGAACTCATAGCCTTTGTACTTAACTACATCCTGACCTTTCTAAAATTTTGAGACAAGGTCTCACCAAGTAGCTGAATTGCCCAGGCTGGGCTCAAATTTGAGATCCTCTTACTCCAACCTTTCACAGTGCTGGGATTAGAGGCTTGTGCCACTGTGCCTGCGGGTTTTTTTTTTTTTTTCCCCAAAGAAAATGATGACTATAAAGCTTTGAATGGCAATTGTGTTGTTGGAAGCCCAAATGAATGGTTTTAGGAAGAGCACATAGGTAGATGTAAATTTTGGTAATGACTGAGCATTTGGATTTAGTGGTGAATTCGTGATCAATTTTACTACTTAAAAAAGAACAAGAAAGAGACTCATGCATGAATCTGTAATGGTCATTTTGAACTCACAAGGAAAAAGAATATATGGACAGAAGAGCTGTCATAAGACAACAGGCTTCTGTAGCAATAGGTGGAAGATGTCAGCTGAAGGATGAGAAAGCGGTCCCTGTGCACATGAGTGCTGGACAGAGTTGATGGAGATTTGCAGGAAGGGTGAACAGGAAGTGAGCACACTGAGAGAGGAAGGCTGTCTTGGCCTGAGGAAATGGTATGAAAAGGAGTGGCGGGAGCCTTGGAAAACTTTGCACAGTGAACCCCTCTAAGTAGCCTAGGGAATGACAGATGGAGGGTAGGGGCAGAGGTTACAGGTAGGGCCCCTTGTGAGGAGGCTGCTGCTGGAGGTAGCTCGAGTGTGGAGAAAACGAAGGAGAGAATGTGCTGTATTTAAAAACACCAGACGAGGAGCTTAAGGCTTGGGGTTCTGGGAGAGAGTAAGAGAAAAGGGTCAAAGACCTTTGACTGGACTTAAAGAAATAGGGAAGCTGTAGTGGGAGTTTTTGGTGTGGTTCAGGTGTGTCAGGCGTGGAGTCCATAGATACCCAAACTCATGTTGGAACAGGTAAGCTTGGGCTGTGGTGAGCAGTTAGGATCCTCACATTGAAGAAGGTGACCTCTAATGATGTACCGGAAAGAGTGTGAAAAAGTCTCTGAGAAGGAACATTCTATAAAACGCATTTGTATTGTTTACTGATGTAAATATCTTGGTTAAATACAGAGATGTTTCAACATTAACAGTGAATAATGTGCACGGAGTTAGGTAAGTGCCGGGATAAATTAGAAGGATCGGTTATTTATTTGTATATATTGTGACATGTTTTCAGCATTTTCTTACTTTCTGATTTTTGTTTCATTTCTTGACATCTTTTCCCTATATATACTTTCATGTATTTTCGTACTGATTTTGCATCAGCTGTTATAATAATAGATGGCTATTGAGTTTTCTCTGACAAAACGTAGGCCTCAGTTGCCTTTCCCTGGCATAGTGATTTGGAGAACACCTTGCTGATAATTCCAGTGGTAGTTAAAGGAAATATGACATCTTTCATTAAAAATTCAAAAAAAAAGTGCACCTCATTGTTAACCAGTAAAAAGTCTCATTGTTGACAATACAATCAAAAATTATTAAAAAGTCCATAAGAGCAAGAGTCAATAGCCTCTATTATTTGGACTGATAAACACATTGCTCCTTCAGCTACACATCCTTTACCTCCTCGAGTAGATAGGTTTAACGCTTTCAAATCCAGAATGAACTTAGTAGCTTTGGTTCAGATAAAGAGCTAAAATTAATTTTAGGGATAACTAAATTTAGTGGTAGCACATCCCAATTACTGAAACTGGTCGTCTGGCTTTCTGGCATGGTTCTGACTTCTTATGAACTTTGGAAGCAGTTCTGTATCTGTTCATGTGACTACTGAACCCAGGCTGGCCATTTTCACAGAGAGGGGACCAGTAGCTGTGAGTCTTATGTGAGGGTGACCTGGTCACATCAGATACCTTTCTTCATACAGCCAGTGTTTACTGAACATCTGGTATGTGCCAGAAATCAGATTAAGCAATGGGTCATGAACATGCCTGCCCTGCAGGGTGGACCTAAAACAGAATCCACCAAAATCAAATTACTGTTAAATGTATATGCATGTGTGTGGGGGGGTTGGATCTGGCTTTGGTTTTAGAATTAGCATGAAGTGTCTGTTTTTTCTTTTGTTCCCTAAACATTGCCTAGATTTATGCTTAGATCTCCTTGAAGTTAGAATGCCATAGTTTCCTGTGGCGCTACTCTTGCAATGAATACTTTGAATGTAGTTCAAGAAACTGTGATAGGTCCTCTGGTCAGGAAGATACTAAAATGTTGTCAAGTTGGAGCAGATAGAAGGAGTAGGTGGGTGGGTCTATTCAGCGCTGTTAGGACTAGAATAGGACTTAGTGCTTCACTGATTCCTCTCTCTCTTTCTCTCCCTCCCCCCCCACCTTTCTTTGTCTGCTAGCACTGGGGATGGAACCCAAAGACTCACACATACTATGCAAGTGCTCTGTCACTGAGCTACATCCTACATTCCCAGCCTGTTTTATTTTTTATTTTATTTTATTTTTATGTTGTGACTATGTTTTGCTAAATTGCCCAAGCTGGCCTTGAACTTATGATCCTCCTGCCTCAGCCTCAGGATGGTGGGGATTACAGGTGTGCTACCTGGCTTCAATTCATTTTTAAAAGAAAAAGTAGAAATAGAGATGAATGATTACTAAAAGATTCAACTGAGATATTATAGAGAATTGAGTATTTTGAGTCATGATGATCTGAAGATGAAGTTCTAAGTTCTTGTTGGGTTAAGTGAACTCATTCTCTTGTGAGCTTTGTTTGCTTCAAGTGTAAGTATAGTTCTGATATTAAAATAAGTCAACTGTGAATTATAAGGGTTATGCTATGAAGTGGTTAAGAAGAGCGGGCAGAGAAGTCCAGTGATTTCTTCTGACAGCGGTTTGGCCAGTAACTTGGAAGTAAAAACTACCCGTGTGGAGAATTCTGTTTGACAGAAACAGTGTCTCAGAAAATCTGTGAGGCTGACAGAAGGCATAGCTATGAAAGTAGGCTGAGCCCAAGGAGGTTAATGTCTAGTGTCCAGGACTATTTAAGGAATAACTAAATTAGAAAGAGCATTCAATATGAAATGTAGCTATTCAGTTATTAAAAGTTGTTTTTGATTTGGTTGGTTTATTTTATTTTATTTTTAGGAACCCAGGCCCTTCGCACAGCCCTTCTTTATTTTTGGTTTTGCGAGAGGGTTTGACTAAGTCACCCAGGCTAGGCTTGAACTTGTGATCCTTTTGCCTTAGCCTCCAAGAGCGCTGAGATTACAGGTGTGCAAAGCCATGTCCAGCTCTTACAGAATTTTATTTAAAATTTTTTACTTATTTAGTTTTACTTATTTAAACTTTACTTGTTTAATCTTATTTTAGCTATATGTCATGGTGCACACCTATAATCTCAGCACTCTAAGAGGCTGAGACAGAGAATCACAAGAGAATCACAAGTTTGAGCCCAGCCAGAGCAACTTACAAAGACCATGACTCAAAATAAAATACCGAAAGACTTAGGATGCAGCTTAGTGGGACGACCTTGGGTTCAGTCCCCATTACTGGAAAAACAAACCAACAAACCAACAAGCCAACAAACCTGGCAAGTTATTATTTGAAGATGTTTAAACCCTGTATGTGAGTGAATACCATACAAAGAATTCATGATCAATACGCAAAAGTTACCTGTTTCTTAAAGGATAATAGTCTTTTTCTGTTCATGTCATTTTATAAAACATAAAGAAAATACCCAGATACTAGAAAGGCTTGTATTTGTTTGATGGTGTGGTGCTTGATCCTTTACATCTGACTCATAAGATGTTAAGGCTGAAAGGGGTTTAAAAAATTCTGTGTTTCAACATCTCCCATTTTCCAAGTGAGAGAATGGAGGCCCAGCTGTTTGTGCAGGTGTGGCGGGGAGCGAGAGTGTGAAGTAACTTCCTTCTGTAGGTGCTGACAGGAAATAAAGCTCTTCCCTAACTGAGGAGATGAGGGGAGGTGAATGCGCGTGAGTGAACAGCAACATCTGTGATGGGTTTCACCCTCGGTTTCTGTTCTCCTCCCTAAGTGACTGGCATAGCGTGTGAAATCAGGCACGTACACACATGTGCACTTAGAAATGTGTTCTGTTTTGGCAACCATAGCTTTGTCTTTCAATTAAACAGATAAGAAAGAATAGAGAAAAGTTGAATTTTCTTGTGCTGTATGCTTCTCTATTTCTTTTTGTTTGCCATTCTCTTCGTGTATCTAACACGAAAGAAAAATCAACATGTAGGGACATTGGCTCAGGAATAGAGCTCCTTTCCTTTATTTATTGCCCATGATGGAAGCAGATCTCACGGTAGCTCTTGAGACAGACCTATGCACCTTTTGAAGAGTGTGGAAGTAGCGGGTGGTGGTTAACAGAGGTGTATTTTTAGAATCTTTTTTTTTTCAAAAGTCAAACCTAAAATAAACCTGGCCTCAATTTCAAGCAGTAGCTTTATTTCACGTGGCCCAAACTAGAGTCTAAGCTTTGTTTACTTATTTATCTTTGCGGTGCTGGCAGACAAGCGTTCACCACTCAGCCACCTCACCAGCCTCTTACTATAAATTAGAAGAACTTACCTGGATTTTTTTTTACGCATGTCACAGTACTGCCGCATGTTAACAAACTTATTGTCTGCTAAGGCTTGAAGAATAAAATATATGAAAGAGCATTAAAATAAATAAACTGTGTTACATTCACTTCTGGAGATAAAGTTGGAAGTCTGATTTTATTTTAAATTATGACCATACTTTTGCTTTCTGTTTTTCTTTAGCAGCCAGACAAGCTTTTGCATATTCTCACCCCATCAGGCAATACATCAGAACAGTTTTTGTTGTATAATTTCCCTAGGATAGAAAAATTAGCACAGTTTGACTGACATGTGGATTATGAAAAGACATTAATGAAATTCTTTTTGATCCTAGTAAACCTCAGAGTGAAACAAGAACTAGAAAGCCAGTGTGAATTCCAAGGTAGGCCAAGGAAATGCTGGATTCACATGAAACTCCATGAAGAATCAAGAGAGTTCCATGAAATCCGACAGTACCCAGGGCGGTGGGGCAGGAAGGTCAGCAAAGGAAGTGGTGAAGGCTGCGTTGCCATCTGCCTCTCCGTTTCATTGCAGAGGGTGCCAGCAGTGGGAATTTGAAGGTTTATGGAAATCAGATATGAGAAAAGGTATCTGTCTCTACAGTTTTTAAAATAAAAGCCCTTAAATATCTTGAAGCACACAGAGAAACATAAAAGATTGATCAACTAAAGCTCACTTGAGAAAAGATCACATGTGTAAGTGGCAGAAGATAAACTTCACACTAGAAAGAAACTATTTACAAATTCTTAATATCCAAGGAGCACCTATATATCAAGAAAGAAAAATGATGGATAACCTAATGAAAAGGAGTCAAAGGGAAGGGAGAAAGAGCTCACAGTACGGAAGTTACAAATACAAGTGCAAGATTATGCTCTCTTTGCGATGAGAGAAATGCAATTTTAAACTACAACTGATGTATTGGAAAAAATAGTCTTATTTGTTACTATCTTATAGGGCCAAGTCTCTGGGGAAATAAGTGGCTCATGCATTGTCAGTGGGGGAACAAAGGGACATAGTCAGATTGATAGCAATTTGACAAATACACTGAATTTTGAAATTTACCTACCTTCTCACCTCAGGAATTTCAAGGAAATTTTGTGCAGATCTTTGTGCAGAATGAGTTTGCGCAAAGACATTTATTGCAGGATTGTCCAAAGGTAAAAAAAAAAAGTTTAAATTGAGCTATATATCCATCCATATGGGATTGGCTGAATAAATTAAGAGCAGAAGCAAAGTCAGTAGCACTTGCTGATAGGGAGAGATCTCTCAGATAGCATAAAGGAGTCAGTCAAGCTATACACGAGTATCTGGTCATCTGTGTTACATGTTAATATGCGAGTGTGTTTAGGTTGTAGTGGTAAAGACTGCCTCAGGAAAGTTCCACAAGAAATTGGTAGTAGGGATTGCTACTGGGAAAGAACAGAGGGGAGATAGGAGGGACATGTAATTCTTACTGCACACCCTTTACTGTCTTCTGCATTTCTAAACACATGCACATACTGTCTGTTCAAACCAGGATAATTTTTTAACATCTTGAGGGTTGTCTGTGTAACTGACAGAATTCCTCACAGCTCGCTCACTTCTCCCCTGAAGGCTAAAATGCAAACGGAAGGGACACTGGAAGCATTTGCTTTTGGGACAGAGTTAACAGGTATTGACTCGCTGTAGTCTTCCTGCCCTTCTCCCTGTACTCCCAGTTCACTGCTGTCCCTGGGAAGTGCAACCAGTGTGGATGAAAGTTCAGGTCGGACAGACACGGAAGAGGGTGAGGGCAGGAGCCTGGGTCTGGGAGAGCACAAAACTGGAGCTATGAATTGCTACTCTGTCGCCATCAAATGCAGCTTATGTGGTGTTATAGAGGGAAATGTTATTGTGTAGGTCGCGGCCCGGAGATCATCTTCTCCCCTTGAGGTTTGGCATGGTGTTCAGGAATCTGCAGATTTTCTTTTTAAAATGCCTTTAGTTCTGGAAGCCAGTTTATACAATCATTAATCTCTTCCAGACCTCTTGTTTTAGACAGATTATCCCCTTCATCCCTTGAAATACCCACCCTCTGGTACATTTTTATAGTAACTTCCAAAACATTTGTGGACTCTGCGTTCCTTGTGATGCATGCCTCTAAAGAGTGGTTGTTTTCTCATGTCTTTCTCATTTTAGAGCCTGTAAAAAGGCCGAATATTAAGGTAATGAATAATAAGAAGAGAACAAGGAGGGAACAACTGAATGGTTGGTGGATGATCACCTTGAGAAGAGTAATCATGTGCCAGTAGGAACTTACTGAACAATGACATAGCTGTTATGAGTTACCCTGAAGAAAAGGAAAGCTTGGCAATGCTGAGAGATACCGTGATGCAAACTAAGTTTCCTGAAAAGTAAAAAGATTTTAATCATCATCACTGGTCTGTATTTATTTAAAGTAAATAGACACTGTTAATTTTAATGCCCAGATGACACTGACGGAGGAGTTTATCAATCTCTTTTAATGTCCAGACAGGAAGTTAGTGTTAAATGAATCCTACTACATGAATTGAGTAATATAAATACTTTTGCTCTGTGGAAGCAAATGATCTTTGTGGCTCTGTTCTTTTTACAATTAGCTTATCTGGGAAGCAGGAGGAATAGTCAACAACTTCTTAGCGGCCTGACACTAGTCACCAGAAGGCGTCAAAGCGGGGCAATTTGAAGAGCAAAGGATGGTAGAGGTGAATGCCATAGGTTGGAGGAGCTCATGCCACCAGTGACCTTTGAAGCCTTGATTTTAGGGAGGACATGTGGACGTCTCTGAAGACCTTTCTGTACCTTTCTAGGGCTATGGAAATTTCAGGATGCATTTGATCCTTAACTCAAGCGTCTGGTGTATCTCATTCCTAGTGGAATTTTGGGATCAGATTTAATCTTGCATGGAGGAGCATTAAACTACAGTTCTTTGAGAGCTAGCATATCTGAAATATATATGAAAATGTTACTAAACAATTTTCTTGTGCTTGCCACATATTCAGCTTTTGTCAGTATATCCCTGGATTACAATAGCCTCCATCTCATCACTGTATCATAATATAGCTTTCTCTATTTTTATTTTTTTTGGGTCTTTTTGAGATAGGGTTTCAATATGCAGTTCAGGCTAGCCTTGAACTCACAGTGATCCTGCTGCCTCAGACCCCCGAGTGCTGGGATTTTAGCTGTTTGCCACCATGCCTGGAGATATATCTTTTTCAGAGAAACAGTATATATTTGACAAGGAGCGTTCTGGAGTCAGTATTATGGATATCCGCATTCTGTGCCTAACCTCCCCTTCTGCTGAGCGGCTGGGCCTGCTCATGGACAGAGTCTCTTTCTTCATCTGAAACATGAGTGTAAAGCAGTGGAACTAAAACGTTCTATGTAGATAGAAACTATAATTATTAGTCATTACATCAAATTCCCATTTACTTAGGATCCAAATACCGGAAAGCCAGAATAGCTCCTTTTTTGGTGGTCTTGTTCAGTGAACACTGCTTCAATTCAAAGCTCTTCCCTCAGCGTGCTATAAAAATGAGAAGAAACTTGGAAATTGTCTTAGTTATTTTTCTTGTTGCTGAGACAAAATACCTGACACCCAGAGTTAAAGGGGGAAAGGTTTATTGTACGTCACAGTTTGCAGAGCTTTCTGTCCACTGTTGGTTGTTGGTTGACTTCAAGGCGGGGTGGCGTGGCAGAGGGGCATCGCAGGGAGAAACAGTTCCTGGCAGAAAGAAAGCAGCAAGCAGCGAGCACCAAGGGACAGCACATTTTCTGTCCCTTACACCTCACCCAGGCTCCCTACCCCTAGGGCAGGTAGCACTCACAGCCAGGGCAGGGCAGCCTGAAGCGTAGCATGGCACCATCAGTCAATCCCAGCATCCCATCCTTAATACCAGCATCAAACACCTAAATTAAGCCACCTCCGAGAAGTCCCGCCTATGACCACATGAAGCTTTGAGGGGCCATCTAGACACAAGCCGTAACAGAAATCAAGTACAAGATACAATATGATTACAATAATCATTATTACAAGATACAATATTGTTACAATAATACAATATTATTACGGTAGTTTTTCCAAAAAATGGTTGGTCAACATTATGATTCTTTGCAAATTAGTTTGCTGTGAGAAGTCCAAGTTAAAACCTCAATTTCTGGCCAGAGTGAGATAAAATCAGCACCACTCCTAAATGTCAGCCCATCTCCCTCTGGCTGCTTCTGAGGGTGCTGTTCCTCCTCTGTCTACCTGGCTGCTTTTGTCCCCTCTCAGCCTCTGTTATTACCCATGATGCACCTGGGCCTGGGCCTCCATTTACCTGTAGCCCTTGCATTCTTCTCATTATTCATCAATGCCAGTGGCAGCCAGGATTCCCCCTACAAGTTCCAGTTTCTGGTCTCCTGTGCTGTTGTGCTCTTCCTTGGCCTACCTCCTGTGTATTTTGTCTTCCCAAGCGGGGGAAGCTCCTTTATTAGGGACAGACCCTCTACTGCTCATGTCTTCAGATGTCCTTAGTATTTTCTCAAAGTTCATGTCCCTGTTCTGTGGCTCGTTTTTCTGGGACCGTTAAGGGAAGCAGTGGTACCGACAGTTGACACTCCTATTGAACACAACCTGTGTGGTACCCTATCCACATTTTTTTGTTTTTGAGACAAGGTCTTCCTCAGTTCCCCAGTTCTAAATTGAAACTCAAGAGCCTCTTGCCTCAGCCTTCTGAGTACCTGGGATTACAGGAGTGTGCTGCTATGTGTGGTTTCCCTGCCTTAATTTCAGATCTTTTTCTGAAAATGGAAATTTCTGCAATGATTTGTATACTTCACTTTTCGATATTGCTCATGGAGATGTCAACAGTAGAGAGCTTCTAAAAATGACACCTCAGAATGACTCAAGACTGAGGGCCCCTTCTATGGCTGTGGAGATGGGGGACGGCCATCACTATTTGCTCCTTTACCAAATAATCCCCAAATTCTTTGACTCCTCACTGACTTTTTCCCCTTCCTCTTATGTCCTCTGCTTTTTCTTCCAGCTAGCCTCTGGCATGTATTCAGGCTGCTGTTCGCCACCATGAGTTTTCTCTTCTGACACTGGAGGAACAGGGGTACAAAAATGTAATTTTATTTCAGACATATCTTTGAAGTGAGTAAAGAGGATTCTTGCCTGTCATTTTGCTGTATGTCTTTCTCGTTAGCTCAGAGATACATTTTCTATATATATCCAGCCAGTAAAGAGGACATAAAACCTTACTGAGTGCTGGATAAATCTGTGATTGGATCTTTTACTTGATTGCAGACAGGTTTAAATGTACTCATTGAAAAAGAGTTATTCTGAATGCATTGATTGGTTGGGCAGAGTATTTCTTGAGCACTTATTATGTGCTAGACTCTGCTGTGAGGTCAGTAAAGGCTCTGCTCTTCTGAGCATACTTCCGGTGAAGGGAGACCGCCAATACAACAAGGACAGTGTTTTAAATACTGTTAAGGACAACAAGGACAACAAAATGGCTGAAATCAGTGCCGGCTTGGTGGGTGTATATATTTGAGAGGGCTACCGGAACAAAACCTCAGGCTGGGTGGCATAGAGCAGCAGAAATGTATTCTTTTGTAAATCCAGAGTCTAGAAATCCAAAACCAAGGCAAATCCTTCTCCCCTCCTCTGATAGCCCCTGGCACTCCTTGGCTTGTGGTATCATAACATTGACGATGTCTCCTTCACATGGTCGTCTTCCCTGTGTCTGTGGTTCTCTGTCCTTATTAAGATACCAGTTCGAATGGGGTAAGGACATACCCTACTCCAGAGTGACTAATCATTTCTGGAACAACACTGATTTTCAAATAAGCTAACACTCTGAGATATTGAGGGTTAGAGTTCAGTGAATCTTTGTGAGGAGCACAATTCAACCCATAACAGAGGACTTCTTTGGGTGGACTGGCCAGGCAAGGCCTTGCCAAGATGAGACACTAAGCTGAGCCTGGGTGTTGCTTCCTCTTCTGCAGAGAGAACTGCAAGTGCAAGACCAGGAAAATGAGCCTGTAGGAGTTGAAGATAGACGCTAAGTTTTTACTCTTGAAAAGCACAAGAAGTCTGATTTTTAGTCAAGTTACTTTCATGGTTGAAGCCAATAAGATTTTATTGTTGTATGTCTTGATTGCTTTTGGTCAGGGGAAGACAAAACAGTTTTTCTTTAAAAATTAACTGCTGAAAATCAGTCCTGCCACCAGTGGCTAATCACATTTTAAGAATACTATTCAGTAGAAGTAATTTTGTATTTTAATAGAATTTTCCATCACTCTACTTAGGTTTCTTAACCTAAAAGCTTTACAACTAACAATTCTATAAACCTTATAGTAGTAGAGATTACCTTTTTAGTGGTACAGAATTGAGGCCAACTGTAGCCTTGAAAAAGCTAAAATCACACATTAAATTGTGAATTTTCAACAAGATTACAACATTTTTTTTTCTTGTTTGGTTTTTTGAGACAGGATCTTGCTATGTAGTGCATGCCTAGTGCAGCTCACTATGTAGTCCACGCTGTCCTCGAACTTATAGTGACCCTCCTGCCTCAGCCTCCTGAGTGAGTGCTAGGATTATAGACATGCGGCACCACACCTGGCTTGTAGCATTATTTCAGTTGTCATTTGTGACACCTAGTAATAAGTGGCATTAGTGTTGTTATATATTTATAAAAATCCATAATTAAAAAAAATTTTTAAGTCTGTGGGTCTGTACATTTCTAAGGATTGTTAGGAAGATTTCCTGTTAAATTGGTAACACAAGGTAGCATTCAGAATAGGATGAGGTAACTTGAAATGCTGTAATATTTAATGCAATATTGACATTAGGAAATATGCATTAGTACGTTGCTTATGTGGACCATAGCCAGAATATTGATGTAGTTGATACAGATATATTTGTTTCTAGAAAAATACTACTTATAAATAACAAGCTTCTATAAAAATTTCTAAATGTGAGTTAAAAATATTTATGTAAACTTAGATTTCTATAGTGAGTGGCAATTTAGGTAAGGGTTTAGGTTTCAAGCAGACTGGGTCTAAGCAAGAGAATCAATTCTTGCTTGGTCTAGCAGCATGACCTTGACTACGTCCTTGAACTCTACCTCATTTGTAAAATGGGACATATAAAAATAGTGCCTCTCATGTAGGGTTGTTGGGAGGATTAATGAATTAGCGCACATATATATTTCTTAGAACCTGTAGTAAGTGCTGTATAAATGCTAGATGTTATTTTTAGCATGCTAATTGAAAATAAAATATATTAATATTCATTAATTAGAGAACTTATGTAAAATGGCAATACAATCATAATGTCTCTTATGCTTTGTTACAAATCAAAAGCTAATTGGAGAGTGAAAGTAAGTTGTCAACAATATTTCCAAGGCTGTTCCAGTGTTAATCGCTTGTTAAAAGTATTTTGTCTGCTTCCCCACTTGGTTACTTACAGTAATGACTGTGTGGAGAAAGGTGATTAAGTTGTTGATTCTCTTCTCAAGAACCTGCCCATTCTACAGGGAGAAAAAGGCATAACTGAGTGTCATACAAAGTATAATAAGGTAAATGTCACACCAAGGATGTGATTCAGTGCTGAGTACCTCTGGCATCTGGGAAGTTTCCAAGGAGCTTTTGTGACTTAAGAGCACCAGAGATAGAAATTTGGGAACTGATGACATTTTAAGGGGACAAGA
The DNA here is from genome assembly GCA_004027595.1 of Dinomys branickii. NCBI lineage: Eukaryota > Metazoa > Chordata > Mammalia > Rodentia > Dinomyidae > Dinomys > Dinomys branickii. Next base: position 26,589 of record PVLD010011017.1, on the reverse strand, counting down.
TGAATGGGAGGAGAAATCTGAGGGAGAGAACAAAACGGTCAGGTTAATAGGCACGAAACTGAGAATCTGAAGTCAAAGAGGCAAAATTTCTTGGAAATGGACTGTCACACATATTACAGAAGTGTCAGGAGAATGAGGACTGGAAAGGATCATGAAAAGTTTTCCCTCCAGGCCTCCCTGGGGCCAGTAAGATTTGGGTGGGAACTGTGGTGGTTAATTTTGAGTGTCATCTTGACTAGATTAAGGGATACTTGGAAACCTGTGAGGCACTGTTTGTGGATATTCCCATGAGGGTGTTTCCAGATAAAATTAACTTGTTGAGTGTGTGTGGGTTGGAGGGATGAGCAGACACCATCCAGACAGCCCAAGGACAGAGAACAAAAACTGAGGAAGGACTTCCCCTTCTGGAGCTGGGAAGAGACATTCTCTCCTATGCCTGGAGGCTAGTGCTCTAGTGTCTTTGACCTTTGCACTTAAGCCAGACCTTCAGACTGCTCTACACTATCAGCTTTCCTGGTGCTGAGGTCTGGTGGGCCACACTGTTGCCTCCCAGCGTCTACAGCTTGCACAAGGGGCGACTTCTTAGCCTCCATGATTGCAGGATCTTGCCTGAAGTTCCCTGTCTTGTGTCTATGTACATAACCTTTTGATTCTGTCCATCTGGAGGATCTCTAACTAATATAGGGACTCAGTGGTTCTTCTTGACAGAATAATATGTAATATTTACATAAATGTGATTCATATCTAGTCATTTGCCACATGGTACCATTTTGTCAATGACAGGCCATTTGCATAACAGTGGTCCCATATGATTATAACAGAGCCGAAAAATTCCTATCACATAGTAGCATCATGGCCATTTAAATGAAGCATAATGCCTTACGTGTTTGGGGTGACACTGGTATAAACAAACCTACCATGCTGCCAAGAGTGTGTAAGTTTATAGCATATTTCAATACTTGATAAGTAGCTGTGTTATGTTTTACATACTTATTCCACTATATTTTTTGTGGTTATTTTAGAGTGTATTCTTACTTATAGAAAATTTACTGTAAAAACAGTACACACTGTTGGGCTGGTAGCAGGCACATCCCTCCTGAACATCCTGACTGCATGAAGAGACCACACGGAGTGATTGACACATGGCAGCCAGGCTTGTGTAAGTACACTCTGTGAGGCTCATGCAGCAATGACATTGACTGGGACATTTCTCAGAATGGGCTCTCATTATTAAGTGACATATGACAACATAGGGAAGTTTCTAGTGTTTTGTTTTTTAACTCCTTATAGAGCATTTTTCAGACTAGTTACTACTAATTTACATTTTGTTTGCCAAGCATTTGACATGGGTATCCTCTGGTTTAGGACCTTGTAGTTGCTTTTGCAAGGATGTATTATGCTTTCCATTTTAAACATGAGAAGCCAGATTCAGGAAGGAGGTGATCAGCTCACGATTCTTCCCTACTAGATTCAGCGTGGACTGGCCCTGAAGCCTGAATGGGTAATCACTTTTGGATAAACTAGGCTTTGTTCAAGTTTATTCGCTGGGCATTTCAGATGCAGGATCAGTAAGACTTCACTGTTACTGGCTGTTCTAACCTCCTTGCTGGTCTTTAAATCAGGGTTATTCTCACTTGAGGGTCTTGACATTTGTTCATTTTCTGTCTTGAGAATGCCCTTCCTTGCTTTTTTGGGGCTGGTGTGGGACTCCTCTTTGCCTTTCTCCTGTCATTTCAAATATCAGAGATGTTTCTGATATTCCACTAAAGCATGTCCCTTACTTCTGAGCACAGTCTGAAAACAGCACATTCCTTATGTATTTGTTGCAGTTCATCTACTCAGGCACGATGGACATCCAGTACATATTTGTGGAAGAAATGCATGGTTTTAGGTAACCTAATAAATTGCCTTATGTACAGATCTTTGTGTATGACTGATTGTTCTTTAGAATTGCTAGATCGAAGGATCTCAACATTTAAAGGCCTTATTAGGTATCTCCCAGTAGACTAGTCCTCAGACATTTTTAAAAATCATTTTTGTACTCCAAGAATATGTGGAAGAGCTCAATATGAACTATTTTATAAATTGTAAAAATGTAGGTAGATATAATATCAGATGCATGTACAGTTTATATGTCAGGCAGTGTTTTAAATGCTTTAAATGATTTTTCAGTTGTGAGGAGCTGTTAGGACAGCAGTTCATGTCTGTATTAGTGAGCTTTCCCACTTCTGGATGAAATGCTTGATGTGCACAACTTGGAAGAAATGGCTTATTTGTCCGAGGGTTGCAGAGGCTTTAGTCCGTGGTCACCTGGCTTAAATTTTGGAGGAGCATCATGGTGAAGCGGGTGGTGGCGTATAGATGCTCACTCTTTTGTGGCCCAGAACAGAGCACAGGAAAAGAGTGTCAGCAGGAGGTGTAGCCCCTGAAAGCATGCCCTGGTGACCCCTCTCTAACGGCACCTACTCCTAACTGCACATTCAGTGGTAAGTGGCAGTGGATGAATCCACTGATAAGTGTGGCACTCCTGTGATCCAGCTGCCTCTTCAGGTCTCGTAATCCAGTCAGGCTGAGCAGTGAGATTAAATGGCACAGTGTAGTCATTGCTCCTTTCATATTTAATTTATGTGCCCTTGTAAAAGAATGCTGGCTTGAAAACTAGATAACATTTTAAAAACCAGTCATAGGACTTTCTCCTGATTTTATGAAAATACCATGTTTTATCTAACTGTAGATGGACACATATGTGCTTTTATTTGTATTATATACAACCTAATAAACTGCCTTGTGTACAGATCTCTGTGTATGACTGATTGTTCTCTAGAATTGCTAGATCAAAGGATCTCAACATTTAAAGGGCTTTGTTAGGTATCTCCTAGTAGACTAGTCCTCAGACGTTTTTAAAAATCTTTTTTGTACTCCAAGAATATGTGGAAGAGCTTAATATGTACTATTTTATAAATTGTAAAAATATAGGTAGGTAGAATATCAGATGCATGTACAGTTTATATGTCAGGCAGGGTTTTAAATGCTTTACAGGTAAAGTCATTTAATTCTCAAAATTGTACTGTTGGGTAACTGTTACCAGCTCCATTTTAAAGATGAGAAAACGGAGGCACAGAGATGAACTTGCCCAAGGTTGTTTCCTTATCTGTAATATGCAGATAATATTAAGGCTTACCTCTGGAGTTGTTTGATATTCTGGGCTCCTTTGGCTCCTGGTAAAAACTCAGAGGATCTTGCCAGCAGTAGTAGGGAGTCATTTTTGTTTTGAAAGTAGGATACTCAAAGCTGCAATAACTAAAATGCCCAAGGAGAATTTAATTGAACCTTAGTTTTTCAGGTACTGTATAGAAAATTTTCTTCAAATTCACCTTTATCTAACTCATTTGGGATTTGGTACATTGTTGGTGTTTAAATAACATAATGACAATTTCTATATTTTTCATATTGAGAGGAAATTCGGGGGCAGTGTATGCCCATTGATTGGGTGCTTCGGACGCTCAATCCAGGCTTTGCTGTGTTGAATGTATCAGTACCATCTGGTAGGTAGTAAAATATGACCAAAGCAGCAATCTTTATTGGTGATAAAAGAATACTACTATAGAATACTACTATAAAACTCCGTTTTCTTAAATTAAGAACAACAATACATCAGTATCCAAAGGCAATTTTTTTTATTTTGTATTTTATCACTGAAAGTTCACATTCTTTATTCTTTTTTTTTTTTTTTTTTTTTTTTTTTTTTTTTTTTTTTTTTTTTTTTCTTCTTCAGTACTGGGGATTGAACTCAGGACCCTGCGCTTGCTAGGCAAGCGCTTATTCCACTGAGCTATATCCCCAGCCCCACATTCTTTAGATAAGTGAAAGTTCACATTCTTTTACTTCTTCTTTCTGTCCTGGTTCCCCAGCCTCAGCGGAAAAAACTTCCCGTACACTGAATACTGCTCTCGCTTTGCCCCTGAGGGGATGCGTGGATATTTCTGCCAAATGTTTTTCTGGGTCTTTTTTAGAAGAAAGCAACTGATTTTACTCTCTGGGGCTAAATCGCGCGGCTCCCTGGCTGTCCTGAGGTACTGAGCCCTCAGCCTCCAGCTGCCTGTGGGTGACAGCTCAGATGTCCTGGGGGCCTCAGCCAGACGTTGCCATTAAGAGGTTATTATTTTTTTTTTCATTTTTAAATCACCAAACTAATGCTCTTAAGGGTCTTTTCATAGAACTAGAAAGCTCTCTCTATTCATCTTTTTAACTCCCACATCACACTGCCTTGTACATACTGGGCATTTGATAAGCGTTCAATGTATAATTTTTGTTAATTGATTCATATAAAATTACTCTGCATTATTTGCCAGTAGAAATGCTAATTACAGGTTTGTTTAGATTTTGTTTACATGTTAAGTCTTTGCGAACGCTGAAGAAAAAACCTGAGGCTTGTTTCCTTTAAACTATCATGGAAAACGCATATTTGGATAAATTGTTCTAATATTTTAGTACTTCCAGTCCTAACTGCTATACTTGTAGTCTCAAAATGTCCATTATAATGTAGCTAACTGACAATTATTCCTGTTTCTCTATGTAAGAAATACTTTTAAAAATTCTTCAGGAAGAATGTCTATTCTTTGTGACATTATGTAAAATGATAAGGTTTAGGAATTGTTTTTCAAAGGCAGCAATAAAGTTAACAAAGGTTAAGTACATTGCAGTTGGGGGTGCTGCAGCTTTTTAGTTACTTCTTTTTGGTTTAAAATAGGCCATTTGACATTTCTTTGGAAATCTATAACTTACAAATAAATGCAAGCAAGGTTCTGTTTCTTTAGATTAACTTTTAACAATTACTCACAAATCATGATGCAACTTTCTCCCCTGCTGGCTTAGGTAAAATGTCTGTATCAACAACCAGTAATTAGTAATCTCATTTTGAGGGTGGCGGTGGAGTGTCATCCAGGGCTGTTCTTTGATAATTTTATTCTGCTTTCTATATTTTGCTGAAATTTTTTTTCCAAAATGGATTTTTACATAAGAATTCCAAAAGTGTTTGAGAAATCCTAGAAAAATATTCCTAAAATTTGTGTTCCGTGTATATTAATATGTTATTGAAAATGAAGATTATATTCACCTTTCTGTTGACACTCTGGTTCATAGTACTCTGTCTAAAGAAAATACTGGTGAACCATGTTGGTAAGCAACCAATTTTCATAAAATCAGCTCAGAATGACATGTGAACAAAGAAAGAGTGGCCATCCTTCAAAAGAATGTTTCTTTTGGCATTGCTTTGAGAATATTTTATCACAAGAATATGCTTGAAATATGACCCAAGACTTAACCAGCACTGTAACAGTACCCAAGTCACAGAAAGGGTCTTGGAAGTCATGTGGTCTACCTTCCTCATGTTCTAGATAAGGAAACTGAGGTTCTGAGAGTTGAGTGAGATTTCTAAGCCAGTGCTAGATAGATATTCACTGGTGCTGACCATCACATACCTGGGCACTAACCCATCCTGAGCTAGTCTATAGTCCACATTAGGATTGATTTGTCAGTACATATACAGATGTATAAAAATAATGACAGATAGCTATGGTATTCTTCTTTCTCATTCTGAGAAGCATGTTTTATGATTAGGGCTCATGGCTGTTTTTCTCCATGCTTGTTACCGCAGTTGTACTGCTTTTTCAGATATGATGCCAGCTTTAAAATCAAATCAAAACTAGGCATATTTAAATCCTTTTGTCAATGGCAGAAGCCAGGTAGAGTTTGAATCATAGTTATTAATCTGCTGTTCCAGTGTGTGCGGAGAGTGCTTACCGTGTCAGAACCTTGTAACAGTAAACTTTAATTTCTTCCCTCCTGACTTTGTACTGTTGTTGTCATATGTTTAATTTATATATTAAATACTGCATTACTTTGCCACTATTTTTGTTGGAATGCCACTTACTTTTAAAAAGATTTGATGGATAATTTTTTTAAAACCTTACTTACCCATGTTTTACCATTTATGTTGTCTGTTATCCCTTCTTACAGGTCCGTATTTCTGTGTAATCATTTTCCTTCTGCTTAAAGGACTTCTTTTAACATTGCCTGTGTCTCATCGTGATGAATGCTTTCAACTTTCCTGTGTCTGAAAGTCTCTTTATTTTGTCTTTGGTTTTAAAAGATAATTCCACTGGATTTAAAATTCTGGGTAGAGGGGGCTGGGGATATAGCTCAGTGGAATAAGCGCCTGCCTAGCAAGTGCAGGGTCCTGAGTTCGATCCCCAGTACCGCCAAAACAAACAAACAAACAAACAAAATTCTGGGTAGATGTATTTCATTATTTTAAAGATACTACTTCCTGATGGCATTGTTCCTAGTGAGGAACAATCTTTGTATATATTGTGCCTTTTTTCCTCTAGTTGCTTTAACATTTTCCTTCATATCATTGGTGTTGAGAAGTTTGAGGATGATGTACTTGGTGCAATTTTCTTCACATCTCCTGTGCCATTTGGTTCGTTGCATTGGTGACATTTTGATTTTCAGAAGTTTGAAAATTGCGTCTTTGTATGTTTGTCCACTTCTCGGTTGTCTCATATAACAAGATAAATTCAGTTCCTGTTACTTCTTGGCTAGAAGCAGGAGTTGTTGAGTGATGTTGAAAGTGCTGAGGCAGTTAGAAGAGTAAAGTGGAGGGCCGGGGAGCAGCACTGTAACCGTTAACATAGTGGGGTGAGTGAGCAAGATGGCCAACCAGCGAAAGCCCAGCTGAGATTGAGAGAAATGCTGGAAGTCTTCAGATACAGTTGTGTGAGATGGTGAGCTGATGGTTGTAAAGACCTTTGAAACAAAACAAAAGAGATTAAAGTTAGCCCTAAGTGAATGCAGTGAAAAGCCACAGGAAAATGAAGTTCTAGCATTTTACTTGATTTTCTTAATGATTCTTAGATTTCTAATAACAGTTCCAGATAGATTGTAAATCTGACAAAGATAAAACAGTACGTGTTTTGGAAAAATAAAATAAGCAAATATTTCATACAGAGACATGCAGAATGCTCATACATTGATAAATTAGACATATACTACTTAAAATTCTATCAAAGACACCATGCAGGAGGCAAAAAAAAAAAAGCAACAGAGTAGGAGAAAATATTCCCGGAATATACGGCCACATCACTTTTAGGTCAGTGACTTGACCAAGGAGGAGTTACTTATATTCGCTTATTGAAACACTAACTCATTAACAAAAAGGGTGGATTTGTATATTTCCTGAATTGTTTGTCTAATCCTCTTAAGGGTATTATACTACTAAGCAGCACAGCTAAGTATTTGATCAGTTTAATTAGAATGATCATTTGTCACACTTTAGAAGCAGTTGGCTCTTGGCTGTGGAAGGATGAAAGGCTGGGCAAAGATGTACTATTTGGCCACCTTTTAAATTTACATTTCAGACTGTTGAAATCTAGTTAGGATGGAGTTAGTATGTAACCTTCAACTCAAAGATACTTGGTATGCTTGTTAATCAGGTCACGCTTGCGCTCTACTGGCTAATCAAGGTTATGCATCTTAATTTTCCAAAACTCTGCAACAATTCTTTTGTTAATATAAGATGTGAAGGGCATGCAAGTAGGATTTATCTCATTGGCTATTGTGAGAAAGCCAGCACCTAGTGGTTATCTTCTATGATGGATAAAGGATTGTCTAGGGAATAGAATAAAACAACAAAAAATACCTTCTTGAGTTCTTGTATGGCTAAAAGCTACTAATATGTCAACACTAATAAAAGCAACATCCTAAATATTTCTAGTATTGAGTGGTCGTAGATGGATTTGCAAGCTGCACGTGAAAATCAGTGGCATTTCTTGAGAGTCGTCTTCACTGTAGAGTGGACCACTGGGACAGAGAGGCAGCACAGAACTATGAGGTTGCGGAAGTGCAGCGCGGTCCTTCATGATAGTTTCACCGGTCTTTCGGGTTTTGAGGTGGGGAAAAGGATAGAAAACTTTAATTTCTGTTGCATCACTTACCAAAGAGTTTAATTTTCATACCAAAGTCTTTAGTGAACTCTTTACCAACTATCTCACAAGTTTTGCTGTTGCTGTTATTGTTTTAAATGAGAAGATATTATGATTAATGGCCTCTGCTTGTAGAAGTAACCATGTTTTTGCAGAGCTGTGCATGCCGTGTGTGCAGTGGTTTGTTAGTTTCCTATGGCTGCTTTAACAAATGACCACAAACTTTGAGGCTTAAAACATAAATTTATACTCTCATAGTTCTGGAGGCCAGAAGTCCAAAATCTGTTCACTAGGTTAAAATCAAGGTGATGTTGGGAACACTCTCCCCCTGGAGCTATATGAGAACAGTCATTCCTTGCTGCTTTCTCCTTCTAGTGAGGGCCAGCAGTCCTTGGCCTTCATGGTTTGTGGTCACATGACAAACTCTGTCCCTTCACATCCTTCTTTCCTTTCTGTTCATCTTCTCCTTTTCCTGTCTGTCTCCAGCTCCTCTGCCCTTCTGTTATAAGGACACGTGTAATCACAGTCACAGATAGTCCCCCTCCCCCATCCAGAATAAGTGTTTTCTCTTAGTATCTTTCACTTCCTCTTCTTACTTTCCATATCCAGTAGAGTTCTCTCTGGCTACATTAGGAGACCACAGTGAGGTTATTCACAAGTAAACATATCACTTGCGGGGAGGGTGCATTTTCCAGTCACATTGGGTTTTCCAGCTGTGAGTACACTGCCATCAAAAGATGCCTATAAACATCTGGATACCACGAGTATGCAGGGGAAATCACCTATGAGTATCACAGTAGTGCTGAGCTGGAGTTACAGCCCCTTGGTGTTCTGGGAGGGAATGGGAAATGCAAGTGGGAACATTATTTTGTAAGAATCTAGAGGGAGGATAACAGGGGCACCATAGCAGAGACCTTTTTCTCTACGCTCTACTAAGGGTTGAATCCAGGGCCTTCACACTGAGCTGCATCCTGAGCCCTTTTTACTTACATTTTGAGTTAGGGTCTCACTAAGTCCTTAAGTTGCCCAAGGTGGGCTTGAACTTGCAGTCTTCTGGCCTTAGCCTCCAGCCCCAGCTTGTGCTGGGATCCCAGGTACGCACCACCACACGCAGCCAGACCTCTGTGTCAGAGATTGGCAAACCTTTTTCAATTAAGGGCTAGATGATAATTGTTTTAGACACCGTGGGCCATAAAGTCTCTGTAGCTCTTCAGCTCTGCTGTGGTGCTACAGCAGCCAGGGATAATATGTAAGAGGATGGGCATGAATGTTTGCCAGTAGAATGTTTGCCTCGCTTTATTCACAAAGCGAGGCAGTGAATTGGTTTGACCTGTGGTCCAGTTTCCAGCCCATGTATTATTCAGAAAGATTTTTTTTCTTGTTTTAATTTTTTATTTTTAAATAATTTTAGACTTACAGAAAAATTACAAAAATACAACTCAATTCCTGTACATCCTGTTTGAACTTCAAAACTGAGGTTAACATCTCAGATAACTATAATACCTTTATAAAAGTAACATTGGTGCAAATTGTTAACTAAACTACAGCCCTTACCTGAATTTTACCGTTTCATTTCTGGTCAAGAATCCAGTCCCATATTGCAGTTATTGTTTCCTTAGCCTCTTCCAATCTATGACACCTCATCCATCAGTCTTTCCTTAGCCTTTATGGCCTTGACACTTTTGACATATATGCTTCCTTTTGTAGAATGTCCCCCAATTTAGGTTCTTCTGATATTTTCTGATGATGTTAGTGAGGTTGAGAATATGTAGCAAGAATTCCACAGAAGTGATGTGCTGTGATATCAGGCATTTCATGATGTCAGGATGTCTTACTGTAGGTGATGTTCACCTTGAGTACTTTGTAAAAGTGATGTCTATTGTATTTCTCCACTGTGGAGTTACTGTTTTCTATTTGTATTTAATAAATAGCTTGGGGCGGACATGTTGAGAATATGGATATATTTTGTTTCTCCTTAGCTTTTTTTTTTCTATGTTCTTTTTTGGTACTGGCAATCAAACCCAGGCGTCATTCTTGGTGGGTGCTGCTGAGCTACATCCCCAGCCCTCTCCTTCACCTTTTGTCCAGTAATTTTAGTGTTCATGAGTAGATTATGACTGTAATAATTATGACTGAGGTGATAGTCTAATCGTAGTATGTTGTTTCCCCTGCCTATGTTTACTACCTGGAATTCCTTTGTAAGGAAGAGCTGTCCCATATGTGTATACATATGTCTTGTGGACTAATGGATATTTACGTCACTATGCAGGCCATATAACCTTGGTTTTGTTGCCGAGATTGTTGAACCCTTGGCTAGTAGGCACTCTCGGGTGAGGGGCGCTTCCTTCCCCTTCAACCAAAAGCAGCAGCAGTCTTCTGTTTCCGCACCTACCTCTATCCCATTGCCTTCTTAAAAGTGTTCATTGCCATTTGTTTTAATTATTTGGATATTTACTTCCATATCTCTAAGTTATATGTTTATAGTGCTAATTTATTTATTTATTCATGTCTTTTTGAGATAGGTTTCACTATGCGCTTTATGCTGGCCTTGAACTTAATTTGTAAACTAGGCTGGTCTTGAACTTGCAATGATCCTCCTGCCTCAGCCTCCTGAGTGCTGAGATTATAGGCATGTGCCACTATGCCCAGCTTCTATTATTTTTCAGTTTTAGGAATAACATACTAGTTTTTTGCTGTTGAACTTTAGAATTAACTTCCCAATCCTCTTCCCAGTCACCGCTTGGAGCTTACCCTTCCTATTCTCTGCCATGTCAGCATAGTTGCATTTTGTTGGATCAGTGGCTTAGTTCACTTTCTACTTGTATAACTGAATAGCAGAGGCTGGCTAATTTATAAAGAATAAAGATTTGTTCAGCTCACTTTTCTGGAAGCTGGGCAGTCCAGGGTCATGGAGGTCACATCTGAAGAGGGTCTTCTTGCTGGTGAGGACTTCCTGGTACAAAGCATCTCATGGCAAGGAGGGTTCATGTAAACTAAGTTGGTTTTTATAACAGATCCATTTATAAGACAGCCATTACTTATGAGTGGAATAAAGGTACCACCTGGTCCCACCCATGATCGCTGATTTGAGAGCCTCAAATACTCAGATAGAGCTTCTAAACAGAGGGCTTCCTGGCCAACCCAATCTCATGAAGGAGCCCACCTTCACTACAACAGCCACACCTTGAGGTTTTTCCTGCTAGCCCGCATGGATTTCACAGGGAATCATCTCCTCTGCTCTGCTCAAACGCTCCATGTTTGGTTGTCATTTTCCTTCTCTACTAAATAATTTGAAAGGCTTTCGAAGACAGGGCATTTTCCCTCTTTTATTCTTTCCATATTTTTGTTGTATTAATCTGAAAATAAAACTTAAAAATAAAGACTGTAAGCAAAATTTAATGTCAGCTAAGTTTCATATTGACCTTCCTCTGCCATTGTAGCAGGCTGGTGTGTTAGTTAGATGATTCTGAGGTCCTACTAGAGAAACAAAACCAGTGGGAGATAGAATGAATGCAATTTGTCATAGCTAAATCTTGGAAACAACCCAAGTGCCCATCAACTGAGGAATGGATAACAAAGATGTATTATTTCTATACAATGGAGTATTACTCAGCTATAAAAAAAGATAAACTCGAGGCTTTTATAGGTAAATGGATGCAACTAGAGACTGTACTCATAAGAGAAATAAATCAGACTCACATGTGTAAGCATCACATTGTCTCCCTGGTGTAAGAACATGAAAGAGTAAATACAACCCAAAATGTACAATAGATAATAAGAAAGGGAAAGAAACTGCTAAAAGGAAGGAGCAACTGGCATGAGGGAAAGAAGAAAAAGTACTGAGGCAAATTTTATATTTATATGGATGCATGATATATATATGGATGGGTGGGTGTCTGATGGTTTGTTGGAGACAGTTAATGATTAAAAATTTTTTCCTATGTTTTGACCAATTTTGCATGCTTGTATCTGTAATCTGAGCAACTTATGTGACAACAGCAATTTGCTGTATAACAACCAATAGTGAATTCCTACAATCCTGCCTAGTGCCACTGTGTATTGTGTCTAATGTTCTTTTGAATTATTATTTTTTATTCTCTTTAATGATTTGATCAATCTTGTATTCTTACATCTGGTAGTCTGAGCAACTTTGCTGACAATAACATTACGTAATATAACAACCACTGTTAATCCCTATCATTTGGTTTGAAACCCTTTTCAACTCTCTTTGAAACCCTGTATTTTTAATGTCCTTGCTTTGTGTTTTTTGCTTTTGTTCTTCTTATTTTTGTACTATTTTCTTTAAAATTAAAAAAATAAGAAAAGAATGAATACAGTTATTGGCATATGTGACTGAGGGAGGTGGCTACACATAATTCAACCTAAGGATGTTATTTCTTCACTTCTTTTGAATCCTATGGTTCGCTAGAGTTTCAAGTTGGGTGTCAATTTTGGCAGACGAATGGAGACACGCTGTGTTTCTGTACACTGGGCTGATGGGTGACCCCTCTCTTTCTCCCCTGGGATAGAGCAGAGGCTGAGACAAGGGCCGGGGTGAAGAAGGTTATCATCCAAATAAGGCATGATTGCATAGCTAGACTGAAAAACAAGGACGGGAGGGGGGCAGGCTGAAGCTTTAGTCAATCCTAGGGATGTCGGACAGAGGAACTCCTTGGGAAGAGTGGCATGGCTTTGATATGGTTATGGAGATTTTTGATAACAACTCTGTCCTGATGGCCCAAGGATGGTCCTTGATTAATATCTGATCCTGCCTAGGACTCACTTTTCTGGGTGTTCACCCCCTCAAGCACCTCAGGGCTTTTTGCCCGAACATGATTGCTTCCAGCATTCAATGCTTGTTCCCTGACCACAGCCTGTTGTCATTTTAGCACAGATTCCCTAATGCTCCACTTTCCCTACAGCCCTGCCAGGGCTCAAGTCTTTGCCTGACCCTACTCTGAAGTATTTTGGCTTTGGATCTCTCAGGTGGCAGCATTAGCCTCAGTTCCTAGCTTCTAACCTCCCAGTACTCTTTGCCCAGACAACCAGCTTGGAGCCAGATGAACCCTTTATTCCTACTCTTAGGAAGAGTGGTATCTTCTGCATTCTGGGGCTGCTGCCAAGCAAAGATACATCCTTGGAATGCAAAATTGCAACTCAATGCATTTTCTTCATAAAAGCCATGCTATAAATGGTAGTTAGGAGCTCTAGTTAAACTCTATTATGGCTTAACACATGGCCGGGACTCAGCCACTTATAACACATATTTTTAAGGAAAAAATATGTTCAAGCTTTAAGTAATAGATTTGAAAAACCAACTTTTTGATGTAAGTCCCATTGGTAAGTTGGAGCTGCCTTTCAAAAACACGCAGGGGAGGAAAAATGTCTTCATCAAATATTCAGTAGGCTCCTACTTGTGTGTCATGCCATGGTGACCACTGGATCTATCAAGCCTCTGCTGAGCCTATTTTAATCCACTATAATAAGGCTGCCTTACAAATTGCCCTCTGAACCTTAGTACACTGTAGACCTTCCCTTGATTTATCATCTGTCCTGTTAATGGGGAGGATTAAGGCATGAGGTATTCCTAGTCTCAAAAAGTGCAACTTTAATTTAAATGTGTCCTTTCTTGGGGCCCGAGCTCTGTTACTCCCTGAGCCTGCACTAATTTGTGTGATTCTTTTGGGAGCCAGGGCAGTCTTCTTAAATGAGTCCCTCTCATTGCTTTTGTGTTTTCTTTCAAGTGCGGCACTCTTAGAATGTGTGACATCCAGCGACTTTCAAAAGATTAAAGCAACATATTCTAATGTGAGGCTTGTGGCTAATTGCCTGAAATAATTATACGTAAAGGGCCACACCATTAGTGTTAATGGGAACTGACTTGAGAAAATACAGCTGCCCCAAAGACTGCATAACTTCTGCAGACAGTAATCAGAGGTGGTATCCATGGTGTAAAATACCTTAGCTAGAAATTATTCATGTCTATTCAAACTAGGTTTTCCCCAAATTATTAGCCTTACGCTTAGGTGTTTCTTTGCCAGTATAAATATGCAGCCTTTTGAACATGGAGAGTAAACTCAAAAGCTCATGGAGAAGTTTTTTGGGTTTTTTTGTATAAAGAACTGTGTGCTATGTGCACTTGGGCCCTCTTGCTTGTTCATCATACTCTTTGGGAAGCCCTTCATCACTCACTTAAAATGTCACTGTTCCCAGGGCTGTGTGCTAGGTCTTCTCACTCCATACTGTACCCTTCCTTGCTTGACCTCATCAAGTTCTGACTCTGTACTGGCAAATTCAAGATGTATTTATCTGGATCAGGTCTCTTCTGAAGTCTAGATGTGTAATCCCATGTGATTTGCTTATAGGAATTAAAAATTTGTTCATGCTCCAAACAGAACCATGGTCTTCTCCCTCAGATCTGCGTCTTCCACCCCTTCTTGGCTCTTCAGCTTGGAAGACCATCTAATACAATGCCATGTTCTATAGATTCCACCACTAACTGTTTCCCTCCATCCTCCTGCCTTTGTCTACCCCCTTTTCTCCTTCCTGGATTGTAGTAGTAGCCTTGTGACTGGTCTCCCCAAATCCAGTTTGCCTCCTTCCAAGTTATACATAGCTGCTAAAAAAGCATGCAGGCAAAAGTCTAATCATGTCCCTATGGGCTTAGTTGTGCAGTGATTCCCCATTGTTGCTTGGTTAAAGGTCAGTACCTTTTCCTAGTGTGGCCTTTTGATCTTGTATGCTCTCCATACCTAATTCACAGAAGCCTAGACTGGCCACCTTCCAGCTGCTTGAATTTATCTGGGCCTTCCCTACTTACGGCTTTTTCACATATGGCTCCCTGTGCCTTGGATGCTCTTTCTCTTAGACTCCGCCTGGCTACTGCCTACTTACCCTTCTAATCTCAGCTTCTGTATGTCATTCGTCAGGGAGATTTCCAAAAGCCCTCACCAGTTGGTTAGATTCCTCTACTAAATATGCCAACAGTATCTTGTGTTTCTTTGCACTCATTATAATTGTAATTGAGTATAATTACTGGTTTGATGCCTGATTCTCATACTAGCCTATAAACGCCATGAGCGCAGGGATCATGCCTCTCTGGCTCACCATTCTCTCCTCCAGTGCCTTTCATAACAAATATTTGCCAACCAAATGTATAATGAATGTAGTTGGACAGAAGTTGTGGCATATGTTATGTGTATTTGTACTTATGCTTGAATATGGGGTATCTGATGTTCTAAGAACTTGAATGCTTCCCACTCCATAATGAAGCAATACTGTGAAGGCCTTATATAGAGCTTGTTAACTGTTCAGCTGTTGTAGCCTCTGTCCCCTTTCATTCTGGAAGTAGGATGTTTTGGACAGTGTCCTACTAGAGAAATAGAAAGTCCAAAACATGAAGAATGAAAGGCAGGAATTAGCTTTTGTTGTAGAGGGGGCTGGGTAGCAGGTAGGAAATGAATCCATTGGCCAGGCCATCAGGAAGAGCAGGTTGGGATTCTTAGTCAGAGGGTGGGACTGCTGTTCACGGGGAGAGTTCCTTCTTCAGGGAAGCTCTAGCTTTACTTTTAAGACTTTTAAGCTGATTGAATCATTTCTTCCCAGATATCTTGGGATATTCTTTATGGAAAGTCAACTGATAGTGGGCTTCAAGCAATCTACCAAATATCTTTGCAGCAGCACCTAGGTTAGTGTTTGATAAGAAAGTATTTACTGTCTCATTTGAGAGAGTAAAAAGTTTTGACTCTTTAGCTTTACTTTTAATACATTTAAGCTGACTGAATCATTCCTTCCCAGATATCTTGGGATATTCTTTATGGAAAATCAACCGATAGTGGGCTTCAAGCAATCTACCAAATATCTTTGCAGCAGCACCTAGGTTAGTGTTTGATAAGAAAGTATTTTGATAGAATGTAGTCTGTAGCAAGTTAACATATAAAATTGACCATCAAATAAGTCTTTGATGCAAAGTGCCAGTTTAAAATTAAAACTAACAAAAACCTCACCCCCTGCAAAAAGCAAACATCCTGAAACCAAAATGGGATGCTTATTAGCTATGGCAATAATGCCTATATAGAAGAGGTCTTGTTTTGGCCTGCTCTGCTAAAGTACTCTAAATAACTTTATAACTGACTATTCCCCCAAACAAATGTGTGACTACTTCAAAGGTGAATCTTTAATAAAATTCTAGGAAAGTTGGCTCTTTCATGCTTAGCACTTCTAATGGATAGACAGCCGTGTATTCTGTGGTATCTTTTGGTTAACACAACAAACATTTACTGGGCCAAAGCCAGGCAATGGAGATACACGATGAGGCAGAATACTACCCTGTATTTTAAGGCCTTGCAGTGTGTTTCTGTAGACAAATAAGTAAACAAATAATTGCAACCCAGGGTGCACTGGATTTGGAGTGTAGACTGTGAGCCAGACATGGTTTGATGCTAGCGTATGAAGCACTGTGAATGTAAGCTTGGGGATCCAGATTTCTTCCACAGGCTCTCTCTTGGCATGTGCCGTGTTTGTGCTATTGAAGAGGCATCAGGCAGGGAGGGTGAAGTGAGCAAAGGAGGAGTATTCCTGGTGGAGTCTGAACTAAACCACTGGGAGCATCGTTGAAGGAAAGAGACTGGATTTTTAGAGCAACAGGGTTCTCAACTGGGTGAGAGAGAGAAGATTTGAAGATGACTTTGGGGTTTATTTCTTAGATAGGTGGAGTGGCAGATAATGGGAGTGGGTGGTACCAGGGCAAAAGGGAGAGCTTGGTTCTAAGGTAGGTCAAGGGGATGAAAGGAACAGTAGCTACTTTGCACAGATCTGTGCCAGTTTTGGTATGTTCTGCACTGCGTTAGATACTGATTGAGAGGCTAGTTGTACTTCCAGCTGGGATGGGGTCGTGTAAGGTGGGTCTTGAGCCAAGGCTGGGTTTGAACTTTGTGATCCTTCTGCCTCAGCCTTCTAGGGTGCTGGAATTACAAGTGTGAGTTACCATGCCCAACAGGAATTCCATCTTTTTATGTAGGCTAATATCATTTAAAATATTACCTGATAGTTGATTCTAAGAAGATATCTGCTTACAGCTAAAGATGAATCCTAGCTAGTAGAAAGAAAATGTTTTACATTCATGAATGATTTCTGAACCAGTCTTATAATTCCCAAAGAGAATTAAGAAAACAGAGCTTTTGGACCTTGAATGTATCTCTTGGTATATATTCACCAACTCTACTTTACAAAATGACAAATGCAAAAGGCTCTCATTGGCCAAATCTGGGAAAATTAGAGCATAAAAGAATTAATAATAGTAGATTATAGACCATTAAATGAAATAGGATTCCATGAGTCTATGCTGATAATTAAATAAATGGGTCAGGAAAGGAAAAGCTCTTCCTTTCTTAGTTGGCAGTGTTAACTAGTAAATGTGGAAGGAGTGCAGGAAATAGAAAAATCACCATTTGGCGTGCTTTACAGTTGTGGTTGACTGAAGCAGTTTTTAAATGGATGTAAGTAAGGTTCAAAGAACTGTTGATACAGTTTCATAGTGTTTCTCCTCCCAAGACTTTCCAGTTATGAGGACAGCGGTGACTCTATAGTGGGGAAGACTGGCAGATACAAAACTATCCAGGTGATTCTCAGGAGGGCATCATTGGAGGTGCAGTGACCAGCCTCGTGCCTTCTTATGTGATGCACTGAGAAGAGCACAGCATCAGTTTGGGGGTCTTCCTGCCAGCAATCTATGGCTTGAGTCTCATCAGGAGGAAAACTCAGATGGACCCAAAGTGAGGATGATGCTGGTCATTGGAGAGAGTAAAAAGTTTTGACTTTTTAAAAGTTTTTGACTTTCCTTGTCTTGTCTCCTAAGACAGACAAAGAAAGAATAAAGAATTGTCCTAGATTAGAGGAGACTGGTAGTATTTGATGACTAAATGCAACACTAAATGATTCTGGATTAGAGCCATTTTTAGGACAGACTGAATTGTGCATTGGATAGTATAATCTTGTCAGTGTTGAGGTATTGATTGGAATTGACAAATGATTGTTAGAACAGAGAATTTCCTTTTTTGGGGAACTATACACTGGAATATGCAGGAGTGAAGGGGTATCATATCCGTTGTTTATTCTCAAGTGGTTAATGAAAATGCTAAATACTGAACAACTGAGTATGTAGGTGTAGGGGAAGAGAAGTAGGAGATCTTTGTAGTGCTCATGCAACTTTTTGTGAGCCTGAAATTATCTTAAAATTGATTGTTTTTAGAAGTTATGAAGCTCAAGGAAGGACAAAAGAACTATTTTTGAACTGAAGGAGATGGAGTGACATCCTATGGTGAATGATTCTGGGTTGAATCATTTTGCTAGACAGGAGGTCATTGAGATTATTGGGAAAGGTGCCGGGCAGCGTTTGGATGAAAGTGGATAAGGATGTTGTTTGTTCTGCTCTGACCATTTATCTGTAAAGTTGAAATTGTTTCACAATAGGTTTTTTTTTAAGCATAAATTCTTTTCTAAAATACAAACAAATTTCCCTTTTCTTTGACCAGAACAGGATAGACTTGTTTCTGCTTTAAAAGGTCAATCAAACTGTGCTTTCAAAGAGAGGACTTGAAGATTGCTAAAGATTATATTTTACAAGTAGGAACTCCCTAAGTGATCCATCTACAGGCAAGTTGGCATCTTGCTTCTTTGTCCTTAAATGTAAATGCAGGATAACAGTATCAGCATGGCCTGTCTTCTTGGGTTGAATTCTTCCTAGGGCAAAATGAGACAGATAAGTGAGTATTATTTTTTAAGCAGAAAATGTTACAGAAAGGAAAACCAGTATTGACAAAATACTATGTAGTGTCCCGTGGTCTTATTTCCAGTGCCTGCGTACTACTGATAGAAGTATTCTGGTTTAGTAAGGAAAACTTTCCCTTTGTTTCTCATTTTGTCTCATTGTTCCTCAGCTATCTGCCTACCACCTAATATCTCTTTCCCTAGGCTTCTTTCAACTTTTTCTTTTACTGATTTTTCTTTCCTCTTATCCATCCTCCTTTTATCAGAACCTGTCCTACTGGTACGTAATTCTTTACTTATGTCTTTTTCATTCTCTCTACCTCTACTTGTCTGATTTTCCATGATATAAGGGGAAAGACAATCTGAATTACATTTTCAGATCGTGAATTAAAATTCACGTAAATACTTTGTAACACATGAATTTTGTGACATGCTGTCCTTTGCTAAATGCTTACTGTGAGCCAAGAATTGTGTTGGTTGCATTGTCTGTATTCATGTACAGCATTTTGGAGTATGTGCTTTTATTTTCCCCTTATTGAGTGGGGAATGGAAACATAGAGATTGAACACCTTATCTGAGACGAGGTGGTACATCCTAAGCCCAGCTCAGAACCTCAAGGTGGGTGTCAGAACATGGGGTGTATCAAGCCTTCTACAGAGCCCTAGAGTATAGTTTCAGATGGGTCCCATAGAGAATACCTTAAGGGCTAGGTGACATTTGGATAAGTACTGATAAGAAGGCTGGTATAGTGAGTTTGGTAATGCTTATTACACCAGTGTATAGGACAGGAAAGTTGGAATTTTATGTCAGTTTCTGAATGGCAGATCCTTGACAAGTGTAATTATTTCTAATCATTGTATGTTGCTGCTGAAAGTCATCCCATCGGAGCCCTTTCTGGCAAGATCCTCCTTTTGGAATGCAACAGGAACTAATTATGTGCTGTTCAATCCAACCCTCAATTCCTATTCAGAGATTCCAGCGGTAAACCTCACATGTCAGGAGTAATTAGTGACGTTGTGGCATGTCATCTTCCATGTGCTGAGCTGTGGACAGTAAATCCTACAGGAATGGGTGGGCTTAAATAACCACACCCACAGTCACCCCCACTGCCACCCGAGCAACACCATCTCAAGGCAGTACAAGGTATACTCCCAAGTCATATTCTGGAGATTTCAGCAACATGAGAACATGGTCAAGCCTGAATTTTAAGGCTTTGAATGCCTAGAAAAGAGACTGCAGAGTTGTGAGGATGAGGTCATACTTCCCATGCTGCAAGCTGTCCTGAAAATGCCTCTGTTCTCCCGTAATCCCCACAGACTGACTGCTACAGTCCATGAGCTGAAGTGTGCGTGTAACAGAATGCTGGGATGCGAACACTGGTTTGGCTAAGGCTTAAGAACCCAAATTCTGTTGTGCTAATTGGTGCCTTGGATTAACTGGAAGTATATTCCCCCTCTTTTTTTTTTTTTTTTAAGAAGGAAACTTCTAATTGGAATTTGAAATCTCTGTTTATGTATCTCTTTGGTGTGCCTCCTTATTCAATTTTACAGAGGGAAATGTAGAAATTAAAACACATTGGGTAAAAATCTCTCTCTTAGGCATCTGTCCTTCTTTGGTTTTATAGAGAAAGATGTAGAAATTAAAACATTTTTCTGCAACATGCGATACTGTGGAAGCATCATCACGTTGTGCACACTGCCTTCCCTTGTCCCTTTGGGTTCTGCTTCTGTTGCTGACAGTAGGATTATCTCCTAAAGGGGGGATTTCCTGTCAGTTCTGGATTTTTAGGATGTTACTGAGACACTCCCTGGGAAAATGCAAGAGCAGGATTTGCTGGGGCAGGGCTGAGCAGTGAAAGCTTCTGAGAAAATATTGCCCCCATGAGACAACTGGATGATGTCCATTAAGCTAGGGTCTGCCCCAGAATGCTGGCTTGGGGATGGGCTGAGCTGGGCGGTAATTGACTCTGCAGCCCACTGACGCTGCCCTAGGACTCTCTTTGGTGAAGATCCTCTTTGTTTCTCCCTCCATTCTGGGGCTTAGCTATTTCAACTGGACTACTCATGTAGAATGTAAATTGTAGCCATTGCAAAACAGTCTCTGGAAATTCTATTGTGTGCAGATTGAAGATGGCCACTTAGCAGAGAGAGAGAGAGAGAGAGAGAGAGAGAGAGAGAGAGAGAGAGAGAGAGGGAGACAGGGAGACAGGGGAATTTTTATATTGGAGTCAGCACTGGATAAGCGTGTAATAGTTCTTGAAGAAATCATGTATTACAAATATACAGTCTGTACTAATGGATGGTGTCATTATTGAGTGAAACGGAAGGAACGCACCCCGCAAAGGCAGATGAAGCCATGAACATGATTAATTGGAAATGTAAGTTGAATTCTAAGAGTAATTATTTGATCCTAAACTTTGTTGGCTCATGGGTCTGTGTGTATGTGTGTATGTGAGTGTGTGTGTGTGTGATAATTTTTTCACTGCTCTTTCCCAAATAATACATTTGTAAGTATCCCTACAGTAATTTCAGCTGATGATCAATTCGAGGATAAAAATTAGCATGGTTCATCAGCCAAATACAGTCTATTCTGGTAGAGAAGTGGGTTGAATTTGCAAAGTTGTAGCTGTGTTTAGTAAGAGATAATCACAGGATAGGTAACCGAGTCGAACAACCCTGTTTTTGACAGCAGGACGGGGGGGGCTGGTTTCATTACTGATAATATATGAAATAGCAAGTTTTAGATACTTTGAGCTGCAAAAACAGGTATAAGTGAACAGCTTTGGTTTCCTGAGCTCAGATCCATGCTGCCAAGTGACCACTCACAGGCACCGCATTTAAATTGTACCTCCCTGGGATAAACCCCCACAGAGCGCTGTCTTTGAAATTGCACATGCTCTCAGACCCCATGTTCTGCGCTGCATTGCCCATTTTTCCTCTCCTTTTCTGTACTGTGCATTGAGAATGAAGAAAAAAGAGAGACACTATCTGCTAAAGTCCCCTTGGTGGGGGCTGTGGGGGCTGATGGTTTGCAGTATTCTGCATCCAACCCCAGGACGTTCTGATGCCGTGGTTATACCAGGGAGCAAACCAAGGCTGCAGCTTTCCCAGCGCCCAGCCTGGCTTCCAGGAGTTGATGCTGGTGATATCATTTTCATCCCTGTCCCTCCATCTACCTGAGAGTCATGGTGTTCTTAAGCCTTCTGTATTCTAATTCACAGAGACTGAGACAGGGATTTCACAATTTCGATCTAAAGCAAAAGTTTGCTGAAAAAAATAAAATAATCTTGGTATGCATGAAAATGTACTGCTGTTTATCTTAACATCAAAAAAGTAAATAATACTGTAAGAAATAATATTTATGGCAAAAAAAAACAAATAAGATAAAGAAGGTTTTTCTGTAAGAAATAAAAATCACCCATGATCCCACTCTTCAGAAGTAGATAACATTTAGTATTAAATATTCAGATGTTTCCTTGCTAGAATTTGTAGTCCTATAAATCATTTCATAAAAATAAAATAGAGTTATGGAGTTATACTATACATGCTGCTATATGAACCTTCTTCTTCTCCAGGGTTTCTCTATTGATGACTACATATTTATTGTTTTTTAGAGAGATGTACTGGATGCATAGGTGGTATCATGAGATTTTTTTTACTGTGGTAAGCAATGCTCTGATGAACATCTTTGTGCAGAATTGTGCAGTTGCTTGATTATATGCTTAAGATAACTTCTGAGAGTGTTTCTTACGTTGAAACCTTGTGACACTTGTTACCAGGTTACTCTCCCAACTTTATTGTGATTCTTTGCCAATCTGTTGTGTGAAACAAAAGTGGTTCAGCGTTTTGTTTTGTTTTGTTTTTTCACATGGAGCTGCAGCTCAACCCCAGGGCCTCTGCATAAAAAACTCATTTAAATTGTATTTTTATTATCCAGGCTGAACATTTATCTATGTCGTGTTAAACATTTGAATTTTGTGGTAAATTGGCTACTTCATACTCTTTTCACGTTTTTTCTGTAAAGAATTTTCTTGTTTTATCTTATTGTTCTGTGAGGATACTTAATGTATCAGAAACATGAATTTCTTCTCCACCTTGTTGGTATTTTCCCCCACTGGATTTGAATTTTGATGGAGATGTAGTCAAATGTAACATTAAATTTCATGGGGATGGGCATTTTATTCAATACTGTGTCTCATTATTTGGTAGTAACATTTTAAACACTTCTGATCTAAGGAAATTGTAGAAAGTAAGGGCACAGTGTGACTTTTTCTAGACCCTTCCATTTATCGCCTTGCCTCAGTGTAGAACTGTGCCGAAATTATTTGAGACAACGGAATGGCTAATATGTTTTCCCCAGCTAAGTGACTGAATTCCATCTGGTTGGTTTTAAAAGTGTTCTTGTAAATGATTTTAGCACACTCACCTATTGTTATTTTTTCTCAGATCTGGTATCCTTGGCTCTTTGAAATAGTCTGCTTGCACGGTCCTTATGGTCTTGGGAATGTGACAATTTTATGATTATGCAAATGTTATTGAGCTCATCTTGATGGATGTTCTCAGAGCCCTTGGATGACTGCACAGACACTTTGCCATTAACTGTCACAGGGTTGGCTAGTATGACCTTCACGTCAGGCTGTGGAAAACACACTTGCCAAGCATCCTAGGACAATTTGGAGCCGTTGCCTGGGCAACCTCACTAGCTTCTAATCAGATGCCCTAAGGATAACCCAAGTCCCAGTGGGAGCACCACATCTGAAGAGAGGAACTCCGTCCTCAGGGTAGCAGCAGATGTACATTTGTTGATTTTTAGGGTACTTTACTGAGGTTGGGAGGTGGAGGGGTGAGGTTATACCATGATCTAACAATGAATTCAGGGGAGGGGACAATAAGGAGAAGGAAATCAAGAGAACATGGATAGAAGAGAAGCAGGAAGTGGGGGAAAAGGTTGCATTGAAGGAAATGGTAGAAATCAAACTCATAAATAAAAGAAAATGGTTCTTGTGTAAGAAGACACCGTGATGCAGTGTGCAGAAAGACAGTGAAAATACAGACCAGAAAAGTTATTCTTGGAACAAATTCTACAGCCCGTAAATATCTGGGGAAGAAATAACAACAATGGAGACTTTGGAGAGTGTGTAGTAATATTATTTTTAAAATGAAATACTGTTGTATGTGTAATGCATTTGATTAACTCTGCCTCAAGGGACTAACACTTTCTTCCTGTCATCTCCACTGTGCCCACAGTGAATCATGAGTTATTTTTCCCGGGATTAAAATGACATCATTCAGAATCTCAGAACATATTTTCTTTGTTACCCTCATGAATTAGTGCTGTCCCAGACTTGAAACCAGTGGAAAATCTGTTGTGTGTGCATGTGTGTTTAAACATATCTGCAGATACTGGTTATCGTGGCAGGCGACACAACTGCTTTTAGCTGCTGTAGTAGGGCAGAAGAGCATTGTGTAGCCTTGGGTGGAAGTCTGTGGGTAGCAGTGAGCTGGCCATTCTCTACCCTCAGGGTTCCAGTCACATGCCTAGTACATTAAAAGAAACATGCAAACCAAAGAACTCCCAAAATAATCAGAACTGCCCTGAAGACCCTCATTTTTGCAGATCTCAAAGTGAATACTGGAGAGTTGCAAATTTTACTCTGGTTGAAACTTGCACATCCAGCCCTCAGTAAAATGTGCTCTCCATGTGGCCACTCAGTAACCATCAGGCAGTGATGAAATTGTCCAGATTTTAGGCCTGTAGGATTGTGCAGATATTTCCTAGAGATTGGATTTTGTGGTTCTAGGAAACCAAGGTTTTCTTCAGAATGCTGTTAGGTACGAGATGGGATGTCCTCAAGGGGCTCTCTAGGAGCATTTAATGAATGATTTTTATCAGTAGCAAGAAGTAAATGTAGGGCCTTTACACAGAGCTACATTCCCAGACCTCTTCATTTTTTATTTTGAGACAGGGTCTTGCAGACTGGGCCAGATATTGCAACCTTTCTGCTTCAGTCTTGCAGAGTACTGAGGTTATGCAAAGATGCCAGTGTACCCAGCTTAATAATGATTTCAAGAGGCAAGAACAGGGATCAGAGAACTCCCATGGGTGGTAGAGGACCCCAGAGCTAATAATAGAACATTACCTTCTCTGGGCTAGAGGGAGCAAGGGAGGAAGCTACATTCTGGGGACACAGTGAGAGCTCTGGCCCTGGAACACTAAGTACAGATAGAGATATAGTCAGAGGCAGGGCAGACAGAGAAAGGGAGAGACACACAGATGCTCCACTCTCTCTGCCTTTTACTCTCTGCTGGTCCCTTCAGAGAGCCCAAGTCGTCCCAGAGCAGGAGGCCAAGGGAGCTGGGTGATGTCACCTGTAGAGGTCAGCTTCTTTTGGAACCCAGGGAGGGCCAGAGAAGGCTGCACGAGTACATGTGGGGTGGGAGGAGCGAATGGAGGAGAACTGATACAGTGTGCCAGTGTCCTGTTTTGCAAGGATCTTCCTCCCCTTTGGAAGCATAAGCATTTTGGAAGAGAAGTTACTTATAGGAGAAAAATTTTTATAGCAGCCAGACAGCAGAATAGGACATTGATCAGAAGTCCAGTTTTCCCAGTTCATTCCTTCCTGGTTTGTGCCCCAGCGAGCCGAGTGCATATTCTCCAATTACTGCTGTTTCTTTATCTCTGTGTGCCCTGTGGACCTCAGGTCCTTTCAATTATGAATTTTCTTTTTATTTCTCTTGGTCTTTCCATCACCTAGCCTCGTACCTACCATGTAGTAGGAGCTAATATCTTGAGTATATGATGGAATAAATGTTTTGTACACTCCTTCAGGTCAAATTTGGCTTTGAGAGTGCATCTGCTTAGTAAAACCATTAATTCTTCCTTCCCAGTGTTGAATCTTCTGTACTGTGTTTCGGTGAAAACTGAGGAAGAGTCTTGAATCTTAGCTTCTTATCAGCTAAAGCTCTGGCACTGTAAATGGCTACAGTACAGAGTTCTGCTTCCATGAGTAGCCATAAAATAACAGTTTCATTGAGCATTTCCTGTGTACCAGTATGTTTACTGGACCAAAACCCATAGAACATAAATGGGGAGTTGTCTAACACTGAGTAAGAACTGAGCATAGCTGTGCAGATCAAGTGTAACCAGTTTCTTGGAAAAATCAAGTTCACGAAATGTGAATGCCTGTAATACCTAAGGAAAGCCTAAAAATGCTGTGAAATATGTCACTTGAAAAGTGTGAACAAAAACCCAGGTCACTAAGCTCAGGTCTGACTATATTCCCTTAAAGTGGGAAAGGCAGTGTGTGCTGCACTGTGTGGGAGGAAGACAGTGGCCATAGATTCATTGCTTGAAGGACAGGTGTGACTGTCCCAGCCCTACTCTCCAGAGATAATAAACACTATACTTTAATATGTTTACTTTCTACATCTAAAGAAATCACCAGCAAAGTAAAAAGAAAACCCACAAACTGGGAAAAAATCCTAGCTGGCTGTCCCTCAGACAAAGGTCTTCTATCTAGAACATACAAAGAATTAAAAAACATGTACCTGTCCAAATTCAAAGACCCCATCCAGAAATGGGCATCTGAGATGAATACACACTTCTCAGACAAAGAAATACAAATGGCAAATAAATATATGGGAAAATGTTCCACATCCTTAGTCATTCGAGAAATGCAAATAAAAACAACATCGAGATTTCATCTCACCCCAGTAAGACTGGCCAGTATGAAAAAGTCATCCAATAACAGATGCTGGCGAGGCTGTGGAGAAGTAGGGACTCTATTACACTGCTGGTGGGAATGCAGACTGGTGCAACCACTGTGGAGAGCCGTTTGGAG